>JANRGW010014468.1:0-11487 GCA_024733675.1 Psilopsiagon aymara | reverse complement strand
ATGAGAGGGAGTGGAAAGGGGTAAACAGAGGGAGGAGAAAAGAGGGGAAAGCAGGGGAGAGAAAAGGGGGTGTCCCCCATACATACATGAATATTTCTGAATACTGTCAGTTTTGTTCCACTTTATACAAATGTAATGAAGGAACTTCATTAAAGAACAGCAACAACATCAAAACCAAACCAAAACAAAAAACAAAACAAATAAGAAACCAAAACAAAAAAAAAACCACCAAAACAAACAAAACATAAACAGGCACAACCCTGCAAACAACTGATACAAAATGGCCTGTGGATCCATCTGAATTTCTCACTTGCATTATAGAGGCTTTTTGAAGTTCAAAATATAAGAAATCACACTTTGCTGCTTGACTGCACCCTTTTCCTTCAAGAATGTACTCTAACACCAGAGAGAGAAAGAAAGAGGTATTGAAATATGGTATTTATTTCCAAGTCTATGATAATGCTCTTAGGGTAAAGTCAAACACAAGCCATTTGATGAATAGGAATTTGGTGGATCCAAGAGGTCTCAACACACAAAACTTGGCAACAGTTAACAAAGACAGAACTTGGTCATTTTACACCATTAGATAGTCTGCTACTCTGCATAATCTCTTAATTTTGAAACTAAACCACTCTGTAGAAGAGATTTAGTGAACTTAACCCTGGCCTCTCTCTAAGAGCTACCTACCTCTATAAAGAAAGGATCTAACTAATATGTATGCCACTAAGCATGGAAAAAGGAAAGGTCATCCTGAAAAGTTCATGCAATACGGATGAAACACTGGAAAACCAAAATTAAAATAAAGACAGAAAAGGGTTACACTCATTATAAATATATAAATAGTGCCTTCAAAGAAACACATAGCCTATTACATCTGTAAAGTGCAGATGTTATTAAAACAAATTCGAATTTTCATGTTTACAGCCTCTAATAAACTTTTATATTTAATTGTTTTTATATCGATTCTTTGTTTCTCTGCAGATCTTACAGGTGAACAAGGTGATGTCCATCTTGTTTTATGTGATATTTCTTGCTTACCTTCGTGGCACCCATTCTACCAACATGGATCAAAGGAGTTTGCCAGAAGATTCAATAAATTCTCTTATTATTAAACTCATTCAGGCAGACATTTTGAAAAACAAGCTTTCTAAGCAGATGGTAGATGTTAAGGAAAATTATCAAAACACACTGCAGAAAACAGACTCTCAGCAATTCATAGATGGAGAAGAAAATGTGAAATCAGACTTCCAGCCAGTTATCTCAATGGATACAGACCTCTTAAGGCAGCAGAGACGCTACAACTCTCCCCGAGTTCTCTTGAGTGACAACACACCGCTGGAACCGCCGCCACTGTACCTCATGGAGGATTATATTGGAAATTCTGTGGTGGTGAACAGAACCTCCCGGCGTAAAAGGTACGCGGAGCATAAAAGCCACCGAGGGGAATATTCTGTTTGTGACAGTGAAAGTCTATGGGTCACGGACAAATCATCTGCAATCGACATTAGAGGACACCAGGTAACTGTTCTGGGAGAAATTAAAACAGGCAACTCCCCAGTTAAGCAATACTTTTATGAAACGAGGTGTAAAGAAGCCAAGCCTGTAAAAAACGGCTGCCGTGGCATTGATGACAAGCACTGGAACTCCCAATGCAAGACATCCCAAACTTATGTAAGAGCACTGACGTCAGAAAACAATAAACTGGTGGGCTGGAGATGGATAAGAATAGACACCTCCTGCGTGTGCGCATTGTCAAGGAAAATAGGAAGAACATAGATCTGCATCTCTTTGCTATATAAATTATTACTTTAAATTATATGATATGCATGTAGCATATAAATGTTTATATTGTTTTATATATTATAAGTTGAACTTATTTATTAAACTTCAGCAAATCTACAGTATATAAGCTTTCTCTCTCATAAACAAGAGTAAAGTGTGTGTGCCTCTGCTGTGGGCAACTCTGGGTTTTTTAGACTATGTGACACTGCTTGTTGGCAGCATACCGTAACCTTACTGTAAAATCTGTGTAAAATCAGTATTTTTCATTCAGTATTGTCAAGCCAGTGACTGTCATTTAGTAAATTTGCTAAAAATCAGATCAATGTCAAGAGTTGTGTACATACTTATATTCCCAGCTTTATACATTCATGTTGAATTGAAGGCAACATTGACTCCTCACTGCAAAACAGAAATGGACCAAAATACATGTTGTAGCCCACAGATGATATCAATACTATAGACATCAAGCAGCTATAAAATACAATTTCTGTGTATTATGCCTGTTTTGCCAGTGAAATGATCTGTAAGCATTTCAGAATGACTGCTAATAGTCCAGCAACTTTCATTTATGTTTTTGAAGCACACTTGTTTTGCAACTGTTTCTAATGCTCCCAGTTCTTCATGGAAAAATATGAAAAAAATCTAAAATATTCTTAGCAGAAATTTTCTGAAGCCAAGAAAAAATCTAAATGGATCTTTAATGTAATACATAAAAAAAATGTTTCTTTAGAATTCACTATTTATTTTGATCAGCGCCTTCCTCCACAATTACCTTCTTCTTGCATTATTGGATCATTCCTCTCTGTCTGTTTTTAAATTAGAAACAAAGTTGGTGGTGTCTTAACCTTAAAAGAGCCCTTGGCTTGCAAACTGTAGTAAAGAAAGAGATAATATCCTGGCACAAATATCAAAGCCACACACCCTTACTAAGTTGTTCTCAGCAATCCATTCTCCATTTTTCACAGAGGGAAAAACATGTAGAATTGCTCAACAGACCTGGTACCTTTCATAAGGATGTAAAATAATGCATCTTTTTCATCATTATGGTGACTAAAATCCAGGTAGCCCATAGTTATAATGTTCTTCAATTACACAGATGAGTTGTTACTTAGAAGAGGCTAAGCACTAGCATATATACCTCAAACTCTTCCTTGTATTGTCACATAGGTCCACTGAGGCCAGCAATAATTACAGTACTTGAAGAGATAGTCCATTATACATAAGCTGCATAATGCCCTGGATGGGATCCCACTCCCATAAAAATAAGCAAGAGTCTTGTCATGACTGTCAACAGAATTAAGATTGGACTGTATATGTTATCTGTGTCTAGCTAGATCTCAGCACACAAGGCTGAAAAATGCCAGCCATTCAAAAAGCATTGTAGCTGCAGTGGTCTTAGGTTTTTACACTACAGCTTTCACTCTTAGCATGCTCAGCATCACAAATGACAATGAGATCAGAGCATTCAAAACCAAGGTGGCGGGATGCCTTTTTTCATACAGCTATCACTACTGAAGAACCAACTTCAAATCTGTGATAGGTCGTAAGAGGCAGCAAATTGTGTGGTCTCCCCTAATCCTTTACAGAGAGAGTTAAACACTGCAAAAACCACCAGAGAACTGGACAGGGTGCTCCTGAGGTCAAGCACTGGAATAGCAGTGCCTCTGAAAGCCAGGTTGGAGCTTGTAGGTATAATTTTGCAGAGGAGGCCATAAACAAAGGTTTTGAGAACCATCTCAATTTTCAACAGGATGCCAGTGTATTTACCTCACAGGAAATATCATCACCCCGCAGTACTAAATCCTAACTTTGTTTCAAACAAAAATAACTTCAGAGGTTCAATAAGAAGGCAACCATTAAAAGTAGAGAACGCATTATAACAAGGAACTTATTATCTAATATATTGGACTAGAATTTTTCCAGTGTTTTCATTCTTTGCCAAACATTACAAAATAACAATAGAAAAATCCTCAACATAGCTTTTCTTAGTTTTACTGGTAGGAAAGTTTAAGTTTTCAACTAAATTTTTCTGCTTAGGGAACAAGCATATTTTTGAGAGTCAGTTAAAAGCCCTTTTTTATGCCATGAATTCTCAAATAAAGATAATTTTCAGATGCTGTGAGTAATTAAAAGCAGATATTGTCATAGATCATTAACTTTGGAGATCTCTGCTTCAATTCCTGATAGGTCTTTCTCCATATAAGAGGATGGAAGAAGACTAACTTAGCTCAGTTAAATCCCATTAATCGGAAGCTAATTTGTTCCTACAGTGTGAATGGTACACTTGTTTACATCACTATAAATCCATAGAAATTCTATTGAAGGCAGGAGAGAAAATGTAGGTTTATAGCAATGTAAACAACATCAGAGTTGATCCTAACGCCTTTATTTCTGGTCATTGAAAAGGAAGGGATGTTCATTCTTCATAGGTTCAAGGAAAACAATTTGTCGTTTCCCACTGTAAATCTGGTAACAGAAACTGGTCTTTGACTCTTAACTTTACCAATGCACCAAATACTTTACAAGTGGCCAGAAAAAACATTTCAGAATAACTACAGTGCCTGTCATCTGAAACACATTAAATGAGAAAGAAGCATGGTGCATGAAGTTATTAGATCGGCTGCCTCTTTCCCACTCCAGTATAACAATGAACGGAAGTGTTACCCTCTGGATCTGATCCAGTTTCCACTAAAGTCGATGGAAAAATTCTCACCTTCTCCAGTGGAAGCTGGATCAGGCCCTGAGCGAAGAAAAACCTGCAGATCTCAACCAGAGAGCACAGCAATCACACACATCAGTGACGCCTTCTTGTAAATCCTGTGTACGCATAAGATGCTGTATAATTTTGTAACAATTTTGTAAACAAAGCCTGTAATAAATTTGTTAAGGCCTAATTCTGCTTTCACTGTAACCGGGGATGGTTTTATTGTCAACTTCAGTCATGGCACAATGAATTCAAAATCCATATCCAAACTTTTTTTGTATGTGTGTTAAGCAAAATATTCGTCTAGCAATGCTTGTTTAAGTATTCTAAAACCCACTCCCATTAGGCAGCTCAGAAGCTCTGTCAGTATTGTTTTGCCAACAGATCATTATAAACAACACATTTTATTTAGCTTTCTCCCAAACAACCGAATGCTATTCTGAAATTGCCTGTCTGTGTCAAACTGTATTTTCTCCATTTTTCCCTTACTTTTTTTACAGTCCATTTAGTAACAGTAAAAATGCTCCACTGAGGTTTTGGGAAACCATCTGCATTTATTTTATCACCTTTGAACATGTGTTCAGGAATGAAGTCTGTGCAGCGAGTTTACTGCTACCAAGAGATTTGTGTGGCTGCACCAGGAAGAAACTTTGACTGGACTGTACAGAGCATGGGCTCAAAACCACTCTGCTCATACTGTTATTTTGATGCTTTAGCAAACCGAGTCTTTTTCTTGGCTATACATTGTGTATCTGCAGACAATACCAAACAGGAAACAAGTCTGATTGGGAGTTCCAAAGTTAAAATCTTAATGATAATGACCTGCTATTTCTGACCTTTCAGAAAATGCATTTGTACAATGAAGTAAATTGCATCATCACTCTTTTCATTTAATAGAAACACTGTGGCAAAATCAATGGGATTCTGTGTTCTCCACACTTGGTACTCGTGTATGTAATTCATCATGAATGTTGAGGGGGTGCGGGAGGGAGGGGATGATGAAGGAGGAGCAGAAGAAGGAGAAGTAGAAGAGGATAACAGGCACTACAGCTTGAGAGTAGTAAAAGTCTGTACTCTGGTTTGGAGCATTTTAAACTGTGAAAGGGTTGTTTTCTGAAACTCTTTGCCTGTATTTTGTTACAGCAGATGGCAGAATGATGAAGCAAGCACAGATGTGGTGCAAAAAAGTCAAGCAATATAATGATAACAAAAACTTTCCTGGGAAAGTCAGCCATTCGGTACCACTGTAGGTCTGTGGAGTTCTACGCAGGTTATTTCAGAACTCAGCAATGACATTCCTAGTTTAATTATTCAACTAAACTCTAGGAAAAAAAAAAAAAAAATATATTTTTACCTGAAATTTTGTATATTTACAATCTGGATAGTTTTATTTATGGTTTTTTGCTCACTAGCTTTTTTGGTACCTCTGATGAACAGCAAATGGTAATGCTTTCTGTGAAGGTACCCAAATATAGATTTCTCTGCTGTTTTACTGCTGAGCTTTGAAGCCAGCAGCACCTGAAAGCCATACTTTCACTACAGAACTGGCCTTTTGATGTCATGACCTCATGCTTCCGGACATTTTGATCACAAGATCCTATTTTGGAGCTGTTAGCCACACAATTAGGTGAGTTCATGACCAGGCTGCTCTAAATCACGCTTGAGAAGTGGCTATGAACACAGCGGCCAAGGAGAAAAAAGAGACTGAGACAGCCCTTTGCCATATTGATATTCACCTTCACGATCTGCTCTGCTTTCATTCTTGAGCTGCAGGTTGCATGATAAAGGACTGTATAATTAAGGGCTGCTTCTTGCTTGTCCAAAGGTTGAGATGTCAAGTAAACCATTGACAGGACAGTTTCACAGATCACAGTTTTGCCTGCCCAGAAGTGTGTGTTGTGTGACTCTGGATGGAGCTTCTGTAAAACAGTGCTTGACTGCTGGGTGTCAGTTGTCTCCTTTCTCAAACACAAAGTGTTGTTAGTATTTAGGTGTGTCACAGGGAGTAGAGAGCATCATTGATAAGCCAGGTCCATCATTTGTAAATTACCTTGAGACCATTTTACAGAAGACACTAATCTGTCCAGAGGAGGACATTAAGGAAGAAGGTAGAATGCTCCATTTCTCTAAGCAAAAATATTTCCATGGAAGGTGGGAGAAAATGCTGAACAAAACCCCCAGAGAGTCTTAGCTGTTGGCTGTCAAAGATCTTGCAGAGACTTAGGAAAGCAAGGGAGAGAGATTGTTCAACTGTAATTCTGGATGAAGGGCTCTTTCTTGATCTGATAAGATTAATAAAATATCATGAGATCATCTGAAATTCAAAAGGAAAATGAACCTCTATTAGTTGGGGTCAATCCCATTGTGTTGATTAGGAATTAATTATGCTCACTGCGCACAGATGAAGTCTTGCTCTCAGTTAGCCCTCTGCAGCCTCTGCTGTCAGCACGTTGGACTATGAACCAGTTAAATGAGGGCAGAATTTGGCCCAGAAGGTATTAAATCCAACTTAATGAATAAGGGGGAGCCTAAATTGAAAGCATTATTCACCACATGAAACAAGCCAAGATTTTAACATTAGCATCATGAAAAATGCTCATTACTTTCTCTAGTTCCAGGGATTTGGCTTTTAAAATAAGTTTTGGACTGCCTGATATGACCAGTACACATATATTTAGCAGCAGTTTACGAAAGAAAAATACCCAAACAACTGTAAATGGAAGTATGCAGTAAAATACTGTTTCTAGCACTGTAAAAAACTTCTGCTGATCCCCATCTATGTTCTCAGTGTCTGAGAAGGGAATTTGAATACAGATCATAGTTTTGTTTCACAGATGGTATTTTGTATAATAAGCACTTCAATTTACTGCTTGTAGATGTTTGCGGTGTGCAATCTGTGTGGATAACAGAGCTGAAATATGGCTCTAAAGTTGCTGGGCAATGCAAAAGTTTCAAGTCCACATTTATACAGTAGATAGTTAAACCAAACGTGTGAAAGTGACAGAATCTGCTTCTCAGGCTCAGAGATTAAATATGTTTTAAAAATATTGAATGGCAGCTTTTGTCAAGTTATTACAAATACCTTGAGTCAGATTCATATGTGACACCGCCTGCTGCTCATATGGAGTATAATTTTTTAATCTTTGTTGTTGCACAAATCTACTAAAAGTGATTCCCATTAAGTTCAGAAGATAGAAATTTCCTCATTTCTACACTGCTGACAGAGCATACACCATAACCCCAGAATATGAGCCAAATCACAGGTCAGAGCATGACCCCTGAATTTTTGTCCTGAGGAAAATACTTCCAGGAAGGAAATTTTTCTGTTGTGCAAAGAATGAGAGCTCAGCTGCCACAGCCTCAGTGTCCCTGCTGTGATATCACAAAGACCTGTGTTTGAAGTGTTGAGGAGGTAGAAACTGGCCAACTGGAGAGCTGAAGGGTAGAAGAAAATGGAATGGTAGGGCAAGAATTATTACATTGGTTCCTTGAAAGTTAGACCCCTTAAACACATGAAATAGACTGTACAGCCACCAAGATTTTCCTGACCTCAGGATCTGACTCAGAGGCACATAGCCCCTTGGCCAATAATCTTGGTTGTCTTGGATTCCCAAGACTTGATGTCAGGACATCGTACTTGTCCTAGGCTGGGGTAAAGGTGAAAAAAAAAGCCTTCTCCCACCATAATCAAATAACAGCAGTTATGCAAAGGAGAGTTCTCATGGGAACAGTTTTGTCTCAAACTCCCATGGTTTTTTTTTTTTGTTGGGGTTTTTCCAAATCAATTGAAGATATGGGTTCCTGAGAAATGCCTGCTGTATGTAGTTTTCTCAGAGGGATATGAGAATTCCGGAGAACAGAAGTTGGACAGAACGAGGAAAGTTCTCCTTTGGTGGAGTCATTCAGTAGTCTATTTTCCGTTCACGTTTCTTCTTACTATGTTGGGGGTTCACTATGAAAATATGTGATGAAGTCTCCTGACTGTAGCAGCAGATCCTGCTGCAGGAAGCCTTTATATGTGAGTGGAAAAGAGCACTGAAGTACCACAACTGGATTAAGGAGAGGGGTTCAGCTGTCTCTGTGGCTGCTCTCTTTTTCTAAACGGCATGGAGACTGGAGGGTGCCAGTGGCATGAAAATGGACAGCAATAAAAACAAACCTCCACAACAGACTTCCCCATTCACAACAGCCAGGCAAGGAGAACCATCCAATTCCATCAATTCCATCATCTCACAGGCTGACCCTGGAACAGTTCCTACACCTCCTCCCATGGAATCTTTTTGTAAAGACTTTTATCATTTTATAAATCAGGCTTTAGAAGTATCAATGCAATCCTGCTGTAATTTGGATCTGTTCACAACTTTTTCTTTAGTGAAAGACTAAAGAGGAAGGCAAAAGGCAGTGTAGTTTTCTAAGTAATATTTACTCTTGAACAGTTTCACTTGCATCCAAAATGTACAGAAAAAGCTAGTCTGAATAGTTGAAAGTATTTATGTAATCCATATAGTTTTAAGGGGAACTACCACAAGTATAACTAATAGATACTTAACTCTATTCTGATCTCACACAGGTTTAATGTCTGTCTTCAGCAGGATTAGCCTGAGATTTTACTGATACATTAAAGCTTAGAATTATGCCTGTGACATTTTAAAGCAGGTGGTGAGCTTTGAACTTAATCAGATTTGCAATTTCTGTATACCACATAGATGCTCCCTGTATAGCTACCTGATGAATACTGACCAAATTATTTAGTGATAGATTACAGGGGTATTTCTTGCACTTCAATGCCATAGCAGCTTTAAGCTATATCTGCCCTGCATGGAAGATATTGTTTTCAGATCTCAGACTGATTTAATGCAGCTCACTAGGTAAACCTAGGGGCTTTCCACGGCACCAGCTAAATGGCCTCCCCTGAGGACCACCGTACATAGCATTCAAAATTAACTTTACTTCTTGCTTCAGATGTAACTTCATTTGGGCCTTGTTTTGCTTGAAGAAATTATGAGAAAGAAGTGAAAGATTTTCAGGTAATGCATTCAGAATTAAATTCTGAATTTTGTAACTACTGTCAACACAAGAAACACTGGAAATTTAAGATAAAATGTGCACACTACAAGATCTGCAAAGATACTATTCCTCAGATCCAAAACTGGTTTAAAAACTAAGAAACCAGTCCTGCTGGAAAAGAGGTCTTTTTAGTTTAATCTTCTTTTTAATTTACCAGGAACTTCACATTTTGGTTTTCCTAAGCCTTTTTGGTAAGCAAATATTGAGTACCATTAACACAGCTTTCTACACTAGAAACACTCCAGAACTACAACCTAAAGTAAGCTGAAATTATTCATTCTGGATAAGCATCACATCCTGAATTTTGTAGCTTTTACAAGCCTTCAGTAATAACTACATTTGCAAGCTAGGACATAAAGCTTGACTCTGCAGGCTTGGAAAACACCTCAGAGATTTTTCTTTTCCTCTACTTTTCCATAGAACCTTCATATATGCCAAAGATTTTACAATCTTTAAACATAATCTGAAATGCCCAACTCTGTCAGCCCTAAAGTAATTCATTATACCATGAAGTGTTTACTAAATATTTCATTACCCCAAGCAATGACCTACTCAGTGGAAACAGTGCAGGCTTCCATAAGTGACAACATACAGCTGAAGTGGTGTGAATAGAGAAAATAACAAAAAAGGTGATACCAAGACGTTCACTGGAAAGCCAAAAGTGAAGTTTCACAAGTGACAAGAGGAGAAACAGAATATGAGAAAATAAAAAAAAAAAAAAAAAATCCAAAATTTTGTAATCTTCAGAAAAAAAGATCAGCTGGCCTTTGATAACAGCAATAATAATCTTTTACCTTTTATTTGTTTTCATCATAGGGTTCATCCTGAGTTCCAAGCTCAGGAGTGCTGCATCCCAGCTAGAAGGAAGTGCAGCAGGAGGGCCAGGAGATATCCTTGGATGGATAAGGAGCTGTGGAGGAAAATTCTGAGGAAAATTCCAAGGAAAAAAGAGGCTTATAAAAGGTGGAAACAAGGACAGGCAGCCTGAGAAGAATAGAGATGTTGTCTGGGAAGCCAGGGACCAGGTTAGGAAAGCTAAGGCCCGCTTAGAATTAAACTTGGCTAAGGATGTTCAAGATAAAAGGAAGGGATTCTATAGCTACGTTGCAAATAGAAGACAGACTAGGGACAGTGTCGGTCCCCTCCCAGGAGAACTGGCTACCCTGGATTTGGAGAAGAGTGAGGTTCTTAATGACTTCTTTGCCTCAGTCTTTACCGGCAAATGCTCTGACCACACCACCCAAGTCTTGAAAGGCAGGTGCAGGAATGTGAGAATGAAGAACCTGGGCCCACTGTAGGAGAGGATCTGGTTAAAGACTATCTTAAGAACCTGAATGTATACAACTCCATGGGACCTGATGAAATCCATTCAAAGGTCCTGAAGGAGCTGCAAATGAAGTTGCTAAGCCACTGTCCATCATTTTTGAAAAATCAGTTGTGCTCAATGGCTCAATGTCCAGCTGGAGATCAGTAACAAGTGGTTTCCATCAGGGATCGGTGTTGGGACCGGTCTTGTTCAACATCTTTGTCGGCAACATGGACGGTGGGATTGAGCGTTCCCTCAGCAAGTTTGCCGAAGACACCAAGCTGTGTGTTTCAGTTGATATGCTGGAGGGAAGGAATGTCATCCAGAGGGACCTTGACATGGTTGTGAGGTGGGCGGATGCCAACCTGATGAAGTTTAATCATGCCAAGTGCAAGTTCCTACACCTGGGTCGGAGTAATCCCAGGCACAGCTACAGGTTGGGCAGAGAAGAGATTGAGAGCAGCCCTCCAGAGAAGGACTTGGATGTGTTGGTCAATGAGAAAATGAACATGATTCAGCTTCAGGGAGACCTCACTTGGAGTTTTGTGTGAAGTTCTGGTGTCCTCAACATAAAAAGGACATGGAACTGTTGGAACAAGTCCAGAGGAGGGCCACGAGGATGATCATG
>JANRGW010014467.1:0-27464 GCA_024733675.1 Psilopsiagon aymara | reverse complement strand
TGGTGTTCAAGGCCAGGTTGGACAGAGCCTTGGGTGGCATGGTTTAGTGGGAGGTGTCCCTGGCCATGGCAGGGGGGCTGGAACTGAATGATCTTAAGGTCCTTTCCAACCCTAACTATTCGATGATTCTAGGATTCTCTTCGTTTCTCTTCATCTATTAACATAGATGAGATTGTTGTTCATTGCAGACTTTAGCGAGAAAAGGTATTTATTTGCCAACAAAATTCCATTCCACCAGATTCAGTTATGTTAATCTGACAAATCCAAGTTTGATGTGAAATATATTATTAAAAAAAAAACCATGTAGCTGATTATTTATATTAAGATCACATACAGCTGTGGAACAGCCCCCATTATATTAACAGCTGTCCATACATAGAACAAACAAAGTTCCTTTTTCTAAAGAATTTGCTGTCTAATACTTGGTTCTAAAATCAAAACTCACATTTATTTTTAAACAGCTTTATCTTTTTGGCCCTATTAGCTGGATGCATCTTCAAAACAAAATAAAAGATTAGTGAGAATGGAGGTTTGAAGAGGCAAACAAGTTATTGCTTATTTGGAGTAGGTGCAGAGAAGGTGTCTTGTTCCCTTTCCAGCATGATTCACTGCTGGAATTTACAAGTCTTATGTGTTTGTGTAAATTAAAAACTTATTATTAACATGCATTAATTACTAGCACAGGATATCAAAATACGTCAACCCTAAGTGAACATGCTAGCCTGGGATATAGCATCTAATTCTTGGGCTTGTGTCACACCCCAGGAAAGTGGGATGTTTTTTCTTATATTGGAGAATGGTATTATTAGGTGATTTCAAATATCTTTAAAATCTTAGAATCATAGAATAGTTAGGGTTGGAAAGGACCTTAAGATCATCAAGTTCCACCCCCCTGCCATGGGAATGGACACCTTCAGCATATGAACAGATTTTCCACCTGTCTTGAATCCTGTGTCTCATTGATTCTAAAATTACAGTCTTTAAAGTAAATAAATATAAAATACTAATTTATCACTTTAGTACATTTTCCCAGTAATTTGGAAATCTGTCATTGGAATCAATTAAACTTGGAAGCATGTAATAATCTCTGATGTATTAGACAATATATCCAGGGAATGTGCTCAATGTTTTGAGCTTCTAAAGCATTTTTTAATGAATGACAATAACAGAATTAAATTGTACAATAATAGACACCATCCTTCAGAAGCAGATTTGTGTGTCAGAAGCAACAGTGCTACTGGGAGAACAGAGCCTACATTTTATGGTAATTCAGAGGATAAGCAAAAATATAATCTGCTTAATGGAAGGAAAGAATTGTTTTGAATGTCAGTTTTCAGCCACTTGACCTAGGTTTTGGGTCACTGTTTTCTTAGATCTTGCTTAGAAGCAAGAACGTGTGGTCTTGCTTGTGTAGGGGAATGTGTGTTTATCGTTGTGGTGCAGTAGGATGTTGGAGGAACTGAATTCCTTTCAAGACTGTGGTTTCACAGTAGGGATGAGCTGGGTTTACAATTTCCTGCGGCCGGTGGAAGAGGCTGTTTCCTCTTCCTTGCTGTTTATTCCCACCGTTTCCTTTGAATGAATTGCACTGCTTGTCTCAGTGCACTGAACCAGATCACTAAAAATGTAAAAAATACTTGGATCCAACTAACGCTGCTGTTGTATATGGACACACATACGCATACCTATATTTTGCCAGGCTGGTGCATTATATCAGCTTACATTGTGACTATTGCTTTGTCTGTGTTGGTACAGGAGAGAGCAGATCTCTTGGCTGAGATTGGTAATAAAGAAGGGGATAAGAAAGTGGAATCCCACCCATTCAATATTTTATTTATTCAGTTTAGTTTATTGTGGGGCTGTGCCCCAAGTGACATATTTTGACTTTGTTTTCTGGCTATTTAGCAGATGAGTAGAACAGTCCAATGAAACTAAAGATTTCTGCAGTGCAGTAACATTGTTCCTTCAAGGATAAGTTATGATTTCACCAGTTTTCACATCCTTACTGGATATCCAGTAACACTTCAGATTTTCCCTGGAGCAGGAGGAAGTAAGGGATATTGGGTTTTTTGGTAAAATATGTGGTCTATGTGGAAGTCTTGAGGAACAAATGTAAGGTTGGGACTGGAAAAAAGGAAACACAATAAAATTTAATTGGCAGTTGCTAGTCTGCATTATTTTTCCTCCCCACACTTAGCAATATTTCATTCCTTCTGATTTCTGCCCATTATTACCTTATCCTCTAAGATTCGTAGTGTAATTTAGCCTACTTCATTAGTGAAAGTGCAGTTAAGATTTTTTTAGTTTTCATCTCATTGCTTTGCTTAGCAGCAGAACTCTATTGTAGCTATAAAACTGTTTCATTTAAGGGATTCCAACTTCGGCAGGTAGTAATTTATTCTAAACTTGCATACGTTACAGACGCTGTATTTAACTTATGTATCCTTATGTCTACTTTAGGCTCGACAAAAGGATTTCAGCTTTCACATGACTAAGCTAATGTTTATAAATTGAGAATGTGGGAAACTGAGGCTTCAGTTTTGTGTAGGTGAAATTGATATAACTGCAGGGGCTGCTGTATCCTGCCTCCCTGCTTCCCTCTTCTGTATTAGCTCTGTTAGATACCTGATTCTGTACTGAGCAGTTTCAGTTTGTGAACTCAGCAGGAAGTTGTTTGCTTTTTTTTTTTCCCTCCCCAGGATACTTTTCTGCCAGCTGAGCACACTGAAACCAACTCAGTGCAGGGTCAGATAAGCACTGAAACCAGCACAAGAAGGCACAGAAAAACATAGATTGCAGGAAGGATGTAAACAGTCTTATCAGTTTAGGCAGTTTGGATTGGTTGTTTTTTTTCTTTAGCCTGAAATGACTCCACAGTGAATTTGGTGAGGTATAGCTGATGATTTTGGAATGTAATCCGTGTCCCAAGGGGTCAAAAAAGAGTAACTTTCCTGCTCTCTGAAGCTAAAACAAGAAAACAGTGTCCTGCCCAGTGCCTCTGCCAGGCTGATCTTCAGAAATCACAAATCCCATGGGCTGACTTCATGCACATAAGCACAGTGCGTTGACTAGCATCTGAATTAACTTTGTGGTTTACTCTCCTGAGAGCCAGTTTTTGATACCTGGAGACCAGCAAACCTTGCTCTTCTAAAAACCCGAATGTATCTGTCCACACGTATTAAGTTGAATAGCTGAGAATTGTTGAGAGTTACAGGGTGAGATGAACAATGAAGTAGGCAGGGCCACATTATTAATGTCTGGAGAAAAGTATTGCCTGTGCTGCTCTCTGATGTTTAAAGGGAAAGAAGGAGGGTGGTTTGAGACTAGCAAAGTTTACCATACCTATTAAGTACAGGCTTACCTGCGTATAATTTTTTTTGTTAATAAGATGGCTTAAGGCTTAGTTTAGAATAGGAGATACAGTTTAAGTTGAGGAGGCATGGTGTGAATGTATGTTTGTATCAGAAAATCTTTTTCTAATTCAGTTTCTGAATGCAGTTTGTCTAATTTGTGACTCAAGATCGAGCAGCATTTGTTGCCATTCTTAATCATTCTGAAAGTACTATACTTTCAACATAGTTCAGCCTCTTTACTTTTTTCTACTCCCTCTTCCTCCATACCTACTACTTTTTTAAAAACAAACCGACCAAGTTTCAGATTTCTGACTATCTTGTAAAATATTAGCCAGTGTATTGGTCAAAACCTGACCTGAATCTATCCCATCCAGCCAAAGATGAGGGGATTGAAACTACTTAAATTAAAAACATTGTCTTAATGTCTGGAATAAATGTTACTAATATGTCAGTCCCTTCCTTTGACAAGGTACAGAACAAGGAAAGGATATTTGTACCTTGTTACAGTATAATTGATGTCTTTAAAATGGTTGGCAGCCTGTTAGCATTTCTTAGAGGGAAGAATATGGTAGCCAGAGCATATACCCCGTGATGATGTGGGCAGCATCAGAAAGTGGTACGTCTAGTAAGTGATTACTTGCTTGAAACTTAAGTTATTTGCTGGCAGCTTAGCTAATGTGTTGTTTGGGCGTCTGCAAAAGTATTAGCATCTATGAACTGACAGCTATTTCTTACAAATTCTGCAAGATGATTTTTGTATCACGTGTGTATGCCAGGTGCTTAGCTTTGTCAAATACATAGAAATAGTCAAACAGAGTTCTTAGTGTCAAAGTTGCTATTGAGATACGTTGTTAGAGAAGTACTTAGATTTTCCTACTGTGTATTTAAAACCAGCAAGTTCTTGGAATTGAAAATTTGGATGATTCTGAAGGCTAAAGAATGAGTTAATTACTTTTCAGGCGCCAAACGTTGGACTGTATGTACACTTTGGGAGGTTATTGAATTCTTGTGTCTTATAAAAATAAACTATGAGACTCATCTCTGTGTGCAGCTTCATCTCTGCATGCAGCTCTGAATGTCTCAGCATGCCTGATGCTTAATTTCCTTACGTACTGCTTTATTGTCCCAAGTTACCTGAATTTTAGCTTTAAGTCTGAGTCACGTACTTCTAATAGTGGGGAAAAAAAATAACTTGTAGTGATTGACCTCCTTTGCACTTCTAAGTCATGTCAGGATCCATGCCATTATTTCAAAACCATATCACATGGACTGTTTTCTGTTCTAGCCCATGTCGCTTGGAAACCTTTTCGGTCCTTTTTCTGAATAGTTTCTTGGTGTGCAGTGCAGTGTGTTTACTGTTTTATGGTCAGTTATCATCACTTCAGCAAGAGCTTGTTGGATACAGGAATATGCTATAAAATCCAAGCTTTACGTTGAAACAAATCAGTTTCAGATCTGTTGCTTGCAACACCACCCCACCCTGCCTGGGGTCAGATTTCTGAGTGCATCACTTTAAGTTTACTTTCTTTTTATGTATTTTTTTTCTGATGGTAGAGCAGTACTGTTTGTTTTTAAAGCACTGATAGGAGGTGAAGTGGTGAAGGGAGTTTAAATCAGTTTAAATGGTAAATTATAAACTGCTGTTTACCCCGGTGGGATAGTTGTTTGGTTTTTTTTTTGGAGTCTAGCTCAAATACTTACTGTGGAATAATATAATTTAATTTATGTATCAACTGCTGTCCTTCCTCATTTTTAGATAAACATAACTTCTGAATTTGATTCACTTTCATGTGAATCAACCTTTGGACCACTTCAACATCCTTTTTATGCCTTTTTATAGTGTATTTTTTTTGTGTTTGAGGTAGAAAATTGTAGTCCAAAAAAATAACTAAACTACTTTAAGGGACATAGGACACTAAATCAGAGGATTTACTATACAGTGTTTCTAATACAGTATTTTTGCATTTCTGGGTGTATTACAACATTCACCCTGAGAGATCTTTATGATTTGAGTGTTCAGTACATTACTGGATTACCGCCATGTACTGCTGTTGCCCTTTCCTAGTCATCTGAAACTACCAAGTGTTGCTCCGTTCTGTCTCTGAGTTCTGAAGAACTGAGAAGCCTTGGCAAAAAATTACAAGGAAGCTTGTTCAGGAGTGTGCACGTACTTGCCTGTATGTTTTTCAGAAGCAGAAAAAAGCTTTTGGTCAGTTTTTTTCTTACTATCTCACAAATGATGCAGGAATTTTTCAAGCAGTGCAGTGCCAATAACCTCTTTCCTTCCAGGGCTTAGGGATGAGAGTGTTAGATTGTGTCTGAGTTTCTTTCTCAACCTTTTGCCTTCCTTTCAGTCATCCTCCTTGTTTTGTTAGGTGCTGCAGTTTTCTAGTGAGAAAAGATGTATCAAAATATGTGAAAATGCAAAAATGTGAGTATTGTCATGTATCTATGTATATTTTTATATATTGGTGTTGGTAGTCGTACTGGAATACAGACTCAGATATGCAGGAGATTTAGGGATGCTACTGTGTTTCTGTCGCTTGGAGAGGCCCCAACCCTCCTCTGGAAAAGAGCATGCTGAATACAATTGCTTTTCTGAATGTTGTATAAATGAATGTATGTGTTTAACATGTTTAAATCCAGTTCTAAGAACTATGTAAACTTTGTTGTCAGTTTACCAAAGTGGAAGTGATAAGTACACTGAGGCTTTACTGTCTCATTAAGTAGTATTAATTTACAATGACTTGTGAAAAATTAGATTATATTTTTTCTTTAATTTTTGGCTGGAGTCAGGTGTTGGGTGGGTTTTGTTTGAGATCTTTTTGGTTTGTTTTGTTTCTTTTTGGTTTTGCTTGTTGTTTGGGGTTTTTTGAGAGATGTTTGGTTTATTGGTTGTTGTTGTTTGGTTGGCTTGTTGGTTTTTTGGGTTTCTATTTTTTACTTTTCCCAGCATGATCCATGGATTTTTGATTGAAAAGCACTGGAAGAGAATGTATAGATAGCAAACAGGCTGGTTTTGTGGGTTTTGTTAGTTTTCATCTGGAAGTAGTCTTAAAGTGTCTGCATAAATTAATTTTCTACGAATATGGGAAAAGATTAGCTCAGCCTCTGTGCAGGCGTAAGTGCATGTTAGTAGGTAAGCATGTTCAAAATAAATGGTACATTTGCATATTAAGCATTTGTAATATAGTTTATGTAGAAGAGGAAAGAACTGAAAATAGAGGGTAAGATAAGGTAGCAAAGTGGAACAATAGTTATTAAAGCAAATAAGCCTTAATTTAAAGTTACTGATACCCTACGTAATGTTGTATTTTATTCCAGCTCTTGCTTTTCTGTATGCTTGTATGTTACTTCTCACTATTCTTAGTTGCTCACATCCACCAATTTTAATCTGTAGCTTTATGTTACGTAATTTCTCATTTTGTGTAAATATTTGAAGTAAACTTGAGTCATTTTAGAGAATTGTGCTTCCAGTTTTCTTTATATTCTTTCTTCTACATTATTCCATGTGGTTTTCAGAGGTCATGAGTGTCTTCATGTTAGACTGCAGTTACTTTCCTACTGAGTGATTTAGGTAATCTGTATATATATAGGTTTGTTAAATATGAGCTGTCACACAGGGCAAATCCTCTGGGATCTTACATGGTTTTTTACATTTAAAGTGGGATCGTAACTTACGTCCGTGTACCTCACCTTCATTTAGAATATTTGAAACCTCTACATTTTTGGGAGGAAAACAGTCTTATTTCTTTAATTCAGGGTTTTGAGGCTGGTTATATGTTAAGCAACCAGAGGTTGTAGTGTCCTTATCTCTTTATATGTATTCTAGATTCAGATTTACCTACCTAAAAGTAACAATCAGTCAGCCAAATAGCTGCACTTCATCAGATACACAGTATGGAGACAATACATCTATGTATACGAAAGCAAGCAAGGGGCTATGCTGTGCATGTACTGCTTTTATTGTTTATCTGATTTAACAAACTACTTGCAGGTGTTTTTAGCTATTCCGGAAGGGAGGATGACAGGGTGAAAGGGAAGCTCAGTGACACGTGTTCGTGTTTATGTGCCTGTTCCTCCTGGAAGATCCCAGTCACTCAATAGGGATGGCAGGCTTCAGTTTTGGACTCTCCATGTATTTCTGGTCTGCATGTGTATGTCACGCCTTTCTGTGGCTGTAAGGTTTTGTGAGTTTGGCGAGTTTTTAGAAGAATTCAGACAGTAGCCATAGTTGGAAGAGTGGCACAATATGTGTTGCAGTTTGTTTTTCTGGAAGATAAAGATGCAGTCTGGTTTTACATTTTTCCATCCTTCCAAAAGCAAAACAACCCTTCCCTTTTAAGAAATATCCTCCAGTTCCTCATTTATTTAAAATGTTTTCAGTTACTCACAGGTTAACTTTTTAAAGTTGCAGCATTTTATAAGTCTGAAATTATTCAACCAATTATATTCTGATTAAACCTCTCACCATGATACATATTTGCTGGGGAGGGAAGGAATACTGCATGGGATCAGAGTGTTTTTGTTACCAACAAGATGATTTAAGGAAGGACAGTACTATTTCTGGGTCATGAAGCAGGCTAAATATGGTGTCATACTAGCTTTTTCTTCTCTGCTGCCCTTTGTAGGGAAGGGTAATGAAACAGTTTTGTAGCTGAAAATGAGGCTGAGAACCCCTTACTTTTCTTTTCCTGCAACTAATGTCTGAAGTGCTACACAGAAAACATACATCGTATCTGTGTTCCAAGAGAGCTGGTTTGTTCAGGCGTGTTTTTCTTTCATAGTATGGTTTGGATTTTCTGTTTTGTTTTTCTTTGGTTTCTTTTTGGGGTTTTACCTCCTTGTGTCACTTGCTGTCTCTTTTATTTCAATTTTCTCTGTTAAGGGAATGGAGAATATTATTTGCTCCTGCAATTGTAGAGTAAAAGCTAAATGCACTCTTGGTGCCATCTCTCTGTCCCCCACTCTGGATCCTGTCTAGTGTTGACAGGAATGATGATAAACATTCGCTGTCCCTTGACATCAAAGGCAATCAAAAACACAGTTTACCATTTTATATTCTCTGCTGCTTGAATTATGTCCAGCAAGAAGGCAGACTTTGCCAAGCACAGAGTAGTGCTTGAACTACGGTATTTTGAGGCATAAATACACGGTAGATTCTTTGTTGTGGTTTGCTTTGTTTTTAAGCTGGTGGTCATTTTAACACTTTTTCCTGATCTAAGAAAATGTCATGGAAATGTCTTCTGATACTTGTTATGATTATTTTCTCTTGGAACATCTTGTATCATTGTCCTCTTAACAGGAAAATCACTTCTGTCTCTTTTGAGATGGGCAGAGCCTTATATGTAAATTTATTTAAGATGAATACTTACTGTTTGTCATTATTAGAATAGCAAACAAGGATTACTGTTGCACAATGAGAGGATAGCAGAACTCCCCTACTGCAACCTTGCCTAATTAGGTGAAACTTGATCTGGCCTATCTTGTTCCTGTCACAACTGTCGCCTGTCTTGTTTCTTTAGAACGTCTTATCACTGCTCGTTATTACTGCTTGAATTCATATGCCAGAGACCAAAAATACTCTGTTTAAGTAGTTTTCACTGTAGTTGTGCACAGAAACGATTCTTAGTTTTTAGCTCTGCACACTTTTTTATATTTGTTGCTGTTTACAACTGTCCATATGAGGAATATTTTAAGGATGGTTCTTCAGAACATTATAAAAACCTCAAAAGAGAAATCTTGGCTGCCACAAAAGACTGGATTTAACACTAAAAACTGGAAAAAGGACAGAATTACAAAAAAAAAGGTGGGATTGCGTTGCTTTTTCTATATTACTTGAATTTTACTTGAAGATCATAGATTGTCTTAATGGTTTCTTTGATATATGAAATGCCTGAAATCTTTACTTTTACCTTGCAGATATTGTTTGACTTAATTTTTTTATTATTATTTATGGGGTTTGACTCAGCCAAAGTGGAGATCTGAGAGTAGAGCGTAACAGCTTTTAATTTTTTAATCTGCCATTTAAAATCTAAAGGTACGCCCTGGAAAGAGTTATTTTCTATTATGTGCAGTTTCCACTGTGATGGAAGGAAAACCCTACGGACTGCCTGTTGAATCCCAAAGGATGTATTCACTTTTCACTTTTCATATTTTTGCCAAGCCAGCTGAAATGACATCTAAGATTGAATGGTTGGTATTCCCGGAAAGCAATACACTAAACAGTCAGGATTTGTTAATACTTTCCGCTCTGTGGGAGAAAGCTGTGGCTGTCCCTTCTTGTTTTGCTCTGTTGAAAATGAAAGAGTAGTGCTGATTCCAATTGCAATTTCACATACGGGTGTGTGTCTGTAGATCTTATGAAAGTTATTTCTTGTTTGTAAAATGAAAAAGTCATGTTCAGTGCTGCAAATCACCTTTATTAATTGGCAAAAAGCACAGTGTCTTTAGTAAAAATACTGTGACATTTATTTGGTTTTGTTTTGTGGTTTAACTTTGGTGTTTGTTTTTTTTTTTGTGTTATGTTGAAAAGCTGTAAATGAAAAGACACAAATGTCTGTCTCTGTATCCTATAATTTTTTGATGATATTATTTTTAATGCAGTAGGTAGCTCAGGCTTTTCTGGAATTCAGTGGATTTTTGGATGACTTTCCTGTAGCTGTTGACAAGGTCGAACACAAGACTGTGGAAACATCAGCACCTCCCTTTCCTTAACCTTGGCCAAAATATTTTCAATAATTTGAGAACACTCAGTTCCATGATACACATTCTGTGGGATGCTGCTGTTTGGATTTTGAAGATTAAGTTGTCTTTCAGGAAAATTAACCCAAGCCCTCATGGTTAACCCTGCTCTTCAGCTTTGCCTTGTGTTGTCAGAATGAGCTTTATTTCAAAGTAAATTATAGTATTGCTAATGCAAATATGCAAAAAGCTTGAATAGTTTTTCACCTTGTATCACCCTCCTTTTCTTCTTTTTTTTTTTTTTTTTTTTTTTCCTGTCTGGAAAGCTGAGATTCTTTTGTAATAAAATGGATCTCTGAAGCTGAGTCATCTTGGAATAATTTAGTTTTTAAGTTATTGTTCTTCAGCAATGTCTTCCATAGTGATTTCAAGGCCAGGTTAGACATAGCCTTGGGTGGCATGGTTTAGTGTGAGGTGTCCCTGCCCATGGCAGGGGGGTTGGAACTGGATGATCTTAAGGTCCTTTCCAACCCTAACTGTTCTCTGACTCTACTGTTTGGAAACTAAAATATTTAATAGTATTTTTTTAACATACAATTCTTATCAGCTGATGAAATGGGGAGTTAATGTTTTAGAACTGTTGTTTCAAGCTTGTCATGTATTTGTACAGTGCTGGCTACTTTGGCAGATATGAAAGATTTAAACCTTTGAACGTTGGCACTAAGTTATGTTTGTAATACTGTGCATTGAGAAGCAGTTGTAGTGCCGCAGTGATTCCTCCTTCGTCTTCCCTAAGGGCTGTGGGGCCACTCTTGGTCCTGTACTGAGTGGCCCCACTTAAGCTTTCCAAACCAATTGGTTTGGAGGACCCTGGGTTGGAGATGTGAAGAATAGTAGAAACGTGGGCATCATGTTTGTTTATTGTCAAAATAGAGCTGTCAGCAATAATGGACAAACAGAATTCAGGAAAGATGTCTGCCTCAATGTAGCTGTTGTTTTGATCTGGAGTCTTGCTGTCCCCTGGCTTTTACTGCGTATTACTAGTGTTCCATGCCTTTGCAAATGCAGTGTCTGCTGCATTTTTCTAAAGAGTTTGGCAAGAATCTGTTGTTTAAGGAATTCTCATAATAGGCTTAAACAACTACTGAAATACATAGTTATAGCAGGGATAGCTGCTATTTCTTAACCAGATTATCAATTTCTTTTACTTTTTTAATAAGCAGCACAGAATTGTTGTGCCTGCGTTTTACTTTCAAGGTACTTTAGATAAATCTCATTGAAATTAGGCAGGCAGCACTAGAAAAGGTTGTCACGCAAAGATTCACAGATAAAATATATTCTAAAAGGTAAAAAGAATATCTTCAATGAAGCTAGTAAGTGTCAGAAAAAATGCTACGACTTCCTGCCTGATGGAAAGCCCAGTCTTTTGTTCTTGGCTGATATATAGCAGATGCTCATTTGCCATCTATTGTTAGAGAATACTAATCAGCAGGGTAAGAATACTTACTTATATGTACCGAGTTGTCATAAACCTTGTAAGGGAGTTAGGAAATTCAGCATCAACTGGTTAGTCTTTCAATATGAGTTTCCAACTTCCACCTTTTGATAATGGTTGTGAGTATGATAAAAGATAGCATACAGTCCACAGTCTTTTAAACGGTGGAACAAAGCAAAACTTCAAAGCGTTGCTCTGGAAAGAGCAAAAATCCCTCCATTTATAATGTATGTTGCCTAACAGAGTAATGTGCTCAGCAAGAGCTTGTCAATGTACCTGGAATTATCCCTGAGTTTAAAAGACTCGTGCATGGTAACTCGTGTCTTGACAGTCCTTTGGTAGAATTATTTGCATCAAGGAGAACAACAAGATTTCCTGCTGTTTCTCCAGATGTAGCAATTTAGGAATCAAGCCAACAGATAATACGATTCAGGGATCTTGAACTCATTCTGTAGCAAGTGCCAAATTACATTTTCCACTAGAAGACATCACAAGAGGCATGTTTTATGGATTTTTCTAACTTCAGGCTGTGTTGCTTTAGCTAATGCTGTTAAATATTGCACTTGGACAGATTTCTGTTTAAATTAATAGTTTTGTTTGTAGTGCAACCTCTTTTGTTCTTTTAACTTTTCCCTTTTCAGCTATCCCCCTTTTCCCTTCTGTAGCCGAAAGTTTACTGCCTACCTTTTAAATTAATTTATCCAAATCTCAACTTCTGCTTACTCCTAACAGAACCATCTGATTCTAAAAGAAGACATTCTGATGTTGTGACAAACAACAAATGGCTTCTATAAAGACAGCGTCTGGAAAGCTGGCAGTGGTTTAGTACAATGGATTGACTGTGACTTCTGATATAACAAAGCAAAGTCTAAAATCTGATCTAGAATTATAATGTCGAAATGATAATGTCACTCTTCTGTTGTAGACAGGTGCTAGAAATGTAGCATTTGTTAGGTCATGGCTTTTTTAGCCCTGTTCTTATTTTGCTCCTCACAGCTTGTAGAATACCCCTTCGAGTCTGTGGGTTACTTGTATTGTTTACACAAGTGAACTTGGAGTTGCTGTTGTCTTCATTAGATACTGTTTTCCTAGAGCTCTGGATGTCTTTCACTTAACTACTACAATACTTTTCATTTAATAATCTGTGGATCTATCTTGCTTAGTTGAATATATTAAATATGTGATGATAGCTGCTGTTTCATTTCTCTAACAAAAAAGTTGGCTTATTTCTCTGCTACTGAAAGACGCTTCAAATTCTTCATTTACATTTGATGCTGCAGCTTTTTATCTTTCAGTAACAAAGAGCAAGAAAGCATCATAAATATCCCTTCAGCAAATGAATGTTGAGGAGATGTAGGATTTTGATATAGTCTGAATGCTGTTGAACACCTGCTGTCACATATGAAAGCTCACTTACTGGGGAGGGCAGAGGCAACAGTGCTGAAGCTCCTGAGAGAAAATGTCAGTGGTTTTTATCAGTTCTTTAAACCATTGTATACATGAAGGCCTTATAAAAATATAGGAAAATACTGTTTAAGGATTCCTTTTAATGCTGTACTTTTATATTTTATAATAGGAGTTAAAAAGAGCTGCAGACCAGCAATTAATGCAACTTGTGTACAAGCATATGCAAAAAATATTTATGTGAGAAAAGTATAATTTAAGTACATTTAAGGAACATTATATTTTCAGATTTGATCAAAATTGCAAATGTTGTCTAAGAATAATATTAGGTTGTTTGTATTTTAGAGTAGCCTTATAAATTCTTAAGTTAATCAACAGTGAAAATCACTGATTTAATGTTTGTTAGTAGCCCATAGCTGAACGCTATACATTTTTAGTGTCTGAGACTTGTTCCCAATTTTGTGAATTCATTTGCAGGCCATAGGGAGGCAGTTGGCTTCAGATTTGAAAGTGTACTAGGAAACGTGCTATTGGTTTCACAAGTCTGCATTTTGGCAGAAAACTTTGCTCATTTTTGCATTCTCTGCAAACTCAAGTCTGTGGTTGCACGGCCTTTTTGAATTTTACTCATTGTCAAAAAACATCACTACGCTCTAAATTTTGGCCTAAACTCAAAGTTTGTACAGCTTGGATGTGAGGAAATGTATTCAGAAACAGGGAAATTAAACACAGTTATTTCTCACCTCATATAAAGAGAAAAGATACTAAATGAGAGAAATCTGATGAAATACTCCGTAATCGATAATAAATTGCTCTATGCCTTGATGCTCTCTTATTTGAAAGAAGACTCTCAAATACATTGCAAGAAATTACTCAACAGATCTATTTTTAAGAATAACAGCTTCATCTGAAGGCAAGTAATTATTGGAACAAAGCATGGTGGTGAATAACTTGTTTATTATAATTTAAGTACTTATTTTCAATATAGGAATATGAAATGGTTTAATATTATTGCTGTTTTCCTGGGGGTTATATATAGCATCAGAGATTCATTTGGGTCTTGTTTGTTCTGAAATCTTAACAGTGTATAAAGAAATAATGATGACTTGAGTCAAGAATGTATCTTTACATTGCTTCAATTAGAACAGTTTTTGTGGTTATAATTCCATAGTCTGGTTACTTTATAAAATGTACTTGCTTAAAGCTTCACCTAATTAATTATATAATCTTAAAAAAGGATGGTGTTCATACTGCAAAGTTACAATTCTGCTCTAGTGCTAGGAATATGCAACTCAAATTTCTACAGCTGTAGCTGATGGAAGATTTATGTAATGGCAGGAATTCCAGGCAAGCAAACTTGCATGAGACAATGGATAATTTGTAGCTTTTTCTCTGGCCATTCTACATGCAGAGTTGGGCATATCCGCATGTCTTGTTGCCAAAAGGCTGATTTTTCACTACTTCATGTTTTGCCTGCATCTCATTTTGCAGTTTTTCTAGTAACTGAAAAACAGTCTTAACTGAAGTTTGTATTTGATTGATGGGACTTTGACATTTTAGTAAGATACGGTTTTGGACATCTTGGTTACCCCTCTATTCTAGTAGCATTTTAAATACAGCAAGTTTTTGGGACTCTCAAGTTGGCAAAATCAAGGATGAAAGTTATTAAAACTTCTTGAGAGATGTTAAGGTCTCTACTGTGCAAGAAAGATTTACTTTGAAGATGTCTTTTCTTTGCTCGCTGTTCTCGTGTTGGAGTTGTAGGCACCACTAAGTGCTCTGAATTGTCAAAGCAGAAGATTGAGTGGATGTTTTGGAACTCTTTGTTAAGGAGAAATTCATGGTGAGAAGATAATGCCTTCCAATTCCTGTGAAGCAGAAGGAATGAAGTTGGCATTTCTATCAGAAATGTGTTTTGTACTTCAAGTTCACTGTGTGCAAGCCTTTTAATAATAAACAATATATTTGAAAAGTCTGATCACTGCTGGAAGAGGCCCTTTTAATGTGTTAGATAATATATATATTATATTCTTGTATATAAAATTATATTCTTACTATAAAAATTCTTAATGCATTCTTTACACAATGAAATTTTTAGGTTGGTTAAAAAAAAACCCAAACAATCCACAACCAAAAAAATTAAAGGGAAGATATAAGAAGACTAAACAGCAGGATGTGAATTTAGCTGTGTTAAACACCCAGTATATTCTTAACTCATAATCATATACATGATAATTCTTGAATTGGTAAAAATTATTAACACAAGAAGATCTATTACGCATTTTATCTTTCATATCAGGTAGGTATTCCTGTATCTAGATTTGGGTAACGAGCAATGGATAGCACAAAGGGAAAAATTAGTGGGTTTAATTTTCTCAAGATACGGTTGGTTGGATTTTTTTCCCTTTTTGTTCACTATGTGAATGATCTTCTAATCTTTCATAGATGTGATTTTTCTAAATTGCTTTACTGTTGTGGACATGAAACAGGTTGCATGCAGGAAAAGTAATGATCGTCTGCTCCACTCAAACCCTGGTTTTGAGTGGAAGTGTGTGTTAAGAACCAGTAAAGTAAAGAACCAGTAAAGTTAAGAACCATGTAAAGTAAAAAGCCAGCTGAGTAATTTCCCATCTTCATTACCAGAACTCGCTACTTCTCTTTTTCTCATTGAGTATATGACTACAAGAAAATAATCTTGGGCTTGTTGTAAATTCTAATGTTTCAGCATGTCCTGAAATAATATTTGTCTGATTGCTTTCTGGTGGGCTAAATAATTCACTTTCCTGCAAGTAGGATTTCTGGAGATATGTATTTATATGGACTGTGTTATTGTATTTACAATATTTGTTGTATCAACTGTCTGAGTTAGTAAATTAACTTGGGCATAAGGCAGTGGAAGTGTGGGTTTACAATTTATTTCTATTCAAGCCACCAGTGTTTCAGGTCTTGGTGGCATAAGTTAGTAGTTGAGTCAGATGTATTTCTTGTTTCCATGCAAACCGTTGTTAACGAGGATCTAATTAAATGTATACCTGTTCTTTTTAATTGGGGATATTAGCTGAATATCAAAAGGTTTGGTTCTTTGCTAAGACTGTGGAAAAATAGGAAAAAACTTAAGTGGTTGGAGTTTTAACTTTTTAGGCTATTTCTCATTAAGAAACAATGTGCTGCATTAGCTGCCATCTGGTTTTGTGGTGCTGGTTTAGTTTTTATTCCAATCACAAGTACTTGCATTGTACTAGAAGAGTGCAAATGAAGTTGCAAAACTCAAGCAGGGAGGACAAGTTGGTTTTTAGGACAGCCTGAACAAATTCATCTAGAACAAAGGACATCAGACTCACTTTAAGGATTATTTGTTTCTGTATAATAATGTGTAAAGTATTGAGTTGTGCCTTGTGGGATCTCTGCTGTGGTAGACAAGATAGGATGTGTTTCTGTTGCACAGCTCTTGGAACCTTGGTTTGCAGAGAAATAAGAGATAAACTGGACAGAGAAGTCTTAAGTGGACAAAGCAATATTTATGAGCCTGACTGGCAGCACTTCTCAGCATATTGACTTGTGCTCAATGTGTTTTGCAGCCTGAGAAGCAAATGAGGGTCTTCAAGGAAAAAAATGAAGTTGCTTTGCAAGTGCATAAAGGACGTGATGAACAACATAGAAGAAAGCATAAAACCACCTATTTAGCACGAGGAGAGAGGAAACTGGTGTAAAGAACTGATTCAGCGTCAATTTTTTGATATGGTTTGAAAATTTATAGGGAAGAAGATTCCACTTTGCAATGGGGAAGTGAATAGCAGTAAATTATGCTTATCAGGACTGACACAGAAAGGCAGTGTGGTCAAAGCCATAGGTATGAAGAATGTTTTTTGCTGTCACAAGCAGCATGAGTAAAAAAGGCACACCAGTGAAAAGGTGGGAAACTTATAGGCAAGTTTTCAGACTCTAAGAGAATTAGCTGATAGTTGATAGGAAAAAACCCTATTTTTTTTATATATATTATACAGGAAAACTGGAGATAGATTTGAGACGCAAGACAGAAAATACTTGGTGTCAAAGATAGCTGTATTACAGCTCACAACGATAGGTAGCTGTGTGGTGTTATGAATATGAAATCTAGGGAGTCGTTGGAGAAACGTGGCTAACTACTAAATGTTACAGTCATATGCAACTTCAATTGATAGGTAGGCATTCACAAGAGTTGACTCAAGATTGTCAACATTTTAGCTTCCTTAGAAAGAGATCAGGGCCAGAAAGATAAAATTATGTCATCTGTATGGATGACACCTGCTGAAATTTTTGTAGGTGACATTATCCAGCTGTAAAAAGAGATGGTATAATAAGTGAGGATAAAGATCTCGTAGATGGATCCCTCTTTTCTACCTTCTCAAGAAACTGCAGGGATGATTGTGTTCTTTAAATAACACAGGAAGTGTGGTTGAAAGAGGAGAACTGGGGCAGGAATGGAGAAAGGGGAAACAACATTCTAAGACGTGCAACTGCTGGACTTCTCAATCCAAGCATCTCTTGAACAGAGATTTACGCTCTGCTGATTCTGAGGCTCTCCTAGGAAGAGGTCATCTCTAAGCTGAGGAGTGAGATGACAAAGTAGTTTTGAAGGCAGGTTGTAATGTCTGGTACAGCTTACCTCACATGGAAAAGACCTGAACCGTGAAGAGATATACTAGCATTTGCAAGGAGGTTAAAAAGAAGAGTAAAAAAAGATGAGAATTCATAAAAGTTGGAGTAAAGCCATTGGTTTGGTAGCAGGAGCAGTAGAGGAGAGTAACAGACAACAGCCATGTGTGGGTTGAGGAGGAGGAGGAAAGTCTAAAATTTGGAGCTTGTTTACTGTCAGAAAATACATGATATGGAAGACCTGAGGTGACTTGCTCATTGTCCCGGGTTCAGCAGTAGAAGTCGTTATTCTCCTTAGTCGCTGGTGCAGTGCTGTGTTTGTGACTTTCAGCCTGGGAACAGCGCTGATAACGCTGATGTTTTCAGTTGCTGCTCAGTGGTATTTACTCTGACCAAGGGCTTTCTGAGCCTCATGCTCTGCCAGGGAGGAGGGGAAGCCGGGAGAAAGCAGAGACAGGACACCTGACCCAAACTGACCAAAGAGGTATTCCATACCACAGCATGTCATGCCCAGTATATAAACTGGGGGCAGTTACCCGGAAGGGTTATATCACTGCTGAGTCAGGCTGGGTGTTGGTCAGCATGTGGTGAGTGGTTGTATTCTCTTCCCTTGTTATTTCCCTTATCATTATTATTATTGGTGCTAGCAGCAGTGGTTTCTGTTATACCTCAGTTACTGGACTGTTCTTATCTCAACCCGTGGGAGTTACATTCTTTCAGTTCTCCTCCCCATACCTCTGGGAGCAGGGGGGGAGGAAGGGGTGCAGAGCGAGCGAGCGGCTGTGTGGCTGAGTTGCCTACTGGACTTAAGCCACGACACTCATGAATTACAGATTGATTCTGTTGTGTGACATTGTGTCCAGTTATTAAAAATGTTGAATGATTGAATTGAGAGATTATGAAGGGAATGCTGCAAGGTTTACGATCTCATTTGACACAATGGTTTTTATATAGTTGATGCTGTTTAGGAGTTAAATACTTTGATTAATTGCTTTAAATTACCAGTTCTCCTGTGTCTTAATCTTTGGCTGAGAATGCTTCATAAGGCTCTTTTACTTCAGCAGATGTACTATATATTTCATATGCATGCTTCACTCCTATTCTTCAGTAGGAATTTACCAGGCTCCATCAATGCTTCTTTGTATTTTATCTCTATGAAATACCTCTTGATTCTTATTCATTCCTACCGCAAACAGGGACAGCTACTATACTAGCTTGAAAATCTAATTAATACTGCGATATATTAATAATGTTAAATATTTTGAGTCTGCTTCTGTATGTTTCAGGACATGCAGCACAGTATTTCTCTTCCTTTGGTATTACTCGGACAACCCAGTAAAAATAAATCCTTACTTAACCAAATTTGCTTGAGGAGTAGTATGCCAATAGCTGGCTATAGCGCCTTGCTTTCTCATTAGTGAGATACCTTTCTCTGGGCTTTCTAGTAGATGATATTGTGAGTGGCATCCAGCCTTGCAGGAGGCAGAACTTCTGATGCACTCTAAGCTGAGACAATCAGTGTGTTGGAGATACAGCAGATTTTGGCCTGGTGTTGCAAAGGGGGCTGTTGAGTTTCTATAGTGGTTGAGGTCTGAATTCATGGAGAAATTACAGAAATCTATGGGATAATTCATACTTCCAAGGTTTTTCTTTCATTTTCAGCCTCTGCAGATGCAGGCAGATAATCTGGAATATATGAAAAAAGTTCTCTGGGGCAGTGTTACCTTTATGGCAATAAAAAAAAATCAAAACTGTGTAAAACCACATGATGGTAAGCCATTGTATTTATCCTTTCATGATAAGATAACAGGTCTTTCAGGTAAATGATACAAAAGCAGTATCCATCATATAATGACTTAAGTAAAGCCAGGGTCTCTTGGTATTCTCATAATGTTGGGAAAACTTGGGGTTTATTTTGAAATTACTATCACATGTTACAGGGAAACTACTTATAACACTGGCGTTAGTAACTGTCAAATAGATGGTGTTCAATTGAACTATATTTACTTTTTATATGTTCCTTAAATTCAGCTGCAGAGGAAAAAGAAAAAAGGTGGGGGGAAGGGTTTTCTATCATCCCTGTGGCTAGGAGAGCTAGTGGATTTAAATAGTGGCAAGGGAAGCTCTGGCTAGACTTTAAGAAAATTCTCATTGCAACAGGAATCCTGGATTTCTGGAGTGGATGGTTCAGGGAAATGGTGGAATTTCCATCATGAAAAGCTTTTCAGAACAGGTTAAACAAGCATCTCTGCAGAATAATATAGGCATAGTTGATCCTGCCTCAGGCCAAGAGGCTGCAGCAGATGACCTCTTCTAAAGCCTATTTTTTTTATGTTCTTATATGACTCTTCTTAAATATAAGGTCAAATTGCACTATTAGGTTCCACATCAGATACTTATTCTGGAAAATATTCCACAGCCACTGAATATTCAGATTACATCTGAATCTTTTGTGGGGGAAAAAATAACACTGTAAGCTGCTTTATAGTAGGTGGTTACAGGCATTTTTGTTGCTATCTGTGGCTGCATCCTATAGTTTCTTCTATCTTGTACCACAGCTTTTTCTATAGCTTCCTTTAATGCTGCTGTTAGAGAAACTTGGAGGTGAAATTTAGTATACACAAAGCCCTGGATGATTGCTTCTTGTGTAGTTACTTGAAAACTTCAGGATACAAACTTGTCAGGCTGAGGGAGAATAGAAGCATGGAATAAAATAGCCTGGAGGACTGATGAGGCAGCTGAGAGCTTGATACCTGAGCTTTCTTGGAATTTGGAATCCTATTGACTGCTCTTGCCCAGTGTCTAGCTGATACTAATGCAGATCTCCAGTTCAGTACATGTATATGTCCCACAGATAAAAGTATTATGAATGTTTTTAAGAATTGCCTATGCAAATTGAAGCACAGCTCTGCTTAAGTGGAGAATGTGCATTTAATGAAGAGCTTTAAAATAATCAGGTTTAATCTTTGTGACTCAGCATGCAATGCCACGTTTTATTTACTGGAAAGATCTGAAAGAACTTTCTTTGCAGGCAGAATTTTGTCACATTCTGTAGGGACATATATTATTGTGGTATCTTTGTCTTTTTAAACATCACATTATCTCTGTTCCTTCTCTTAGGTTACAGAAAAGTATTTTAACTACAGATGGGAAATTGAAGTGCAGAGAATTAAAAGCACCTGTGTAATTTTAAGCAGGCGCTTAGGGTGCGGTGTCTTTCAGAGGCTTTAGTGTAATGTAGGAATACTTGTCTTTGAATACAGCATTTATTGGTCCTCAACACAGGAAAAAACAAATCACTTTAGCACCATTGTATTTAGACTTTGTTTCTTGGTAGAAAGTTTTTTATCTTTTCCTCTTAATGAGCCCCTCAGCTGGTAACTGTACACTTCCAGCATTTGAAGTAAATTGCATGAGGGCCTACAGAACAAATAAATGGAGAATACTGCATAAGGTGATGGACCTTAATAATAAGGGGAGTGTAGCAAATGAACATACTATTAATGGTCATATCATAATATGTAGGCACCAGGTGGGTGAGGTGGGTTAAGTTAATGTAAACACTTTTTGAGTGTTTCACTTTATGGCAAGTTACACCTGCTAACATGAAGAAGGATGGGAGTATTTCTGGGTAGATGTGCAGACATGTATTTAAGGTGCAGCAAGGACTTGGAACAGAAGCTGATGGCAACCCATAGTGCTAGGCTTTTTACTTTATAGATTTCACCTCACTTTTCTTTCTTTCTATTTTCCTTCATGTCAAGTTGTCGTGAATGTTGTAAAGAGTGAGGGGAGGGGAAGAAAAGTTATTTTCTGTTTTGTGGCTGCTTTCCAGCAGGAATGGCTGGGAGCAGTTACTGGAGGAAAAACAGTCTTTGGATGTAACTCTGAGTGAAGAGAGCAGTTAGTACTGCTATGGTGAGGTTGCATCTACATCTGATCAACAGAGCAAGCTCAGGGGGTGGGACCAAAGAAGTACAGATAGCACTGACTTTTCAGGGGTTTTAGCTCTAGCAAGTATATTGAAAAAATACGACTTGAAAAAATGTGACTTTTTTCCTCCCCCTATTTTTCTTTAAAACTCTGAGGCTTACCATTTAACCAAAGGTTTACAATTCAACCAAATGTAACTGTATCTTCAGACAATTGCAAGTCACATCCATCATGCAAAGGGTTGCCACCTTAAGGTCACTTTGCTGAAATATGAATTCGTTTGCAAAATTGAAATGCTATAATTTCAAGCATCTTAGCCAAAACTTGTTCCTTCTGTCCCAGGCATATTTTCAGACAGAGCTAAGCCATTTCAACTGAAGCCTGTAAAAAAAAAAAGGCAAAACAAAACAAAAAAACGCTCCCCAAAAAAAGTGAATTCAGTGCATTGTCAAAAAAATTCTACACAAAGGAGTAAAGCTTTGGCAAAGTTACAAGAAACTGAAAACTACTTTGATGGACTGTTGCAGCCAACCATAAGCATACATTAGCATTTACAGGGGGATTATAAATCTTAGCCATAATCTTATTCTTGGCTTTTTTTTTTTTTTCTTTCTTTAATATTCTGCTGCTTTTTTTTTTTTCTTTCAGATGATATTAACTGTGTTTCTGAGCAACAATGAACAGATTTTGACAGAAGTTCCAATTACACCAGAAACAACCTGTCGCGATGTAGTAGAGTTCTGCAAAGAGCCTGGAGAAGGAAGCTGCCATCTGGCTGAAGTGTGGCGTGGAAATGGTAAGTAAAATGTTCAGTGGAAATTGATTTAAATATATGTACCAATTATAAAAAAGGTAAGACCGACTTTTCAATGTTAATGATTTCAAATTATACTTTTTTTTCCTAGCAAACTTTGATGCAAAGCACGGTAATTCAGTATCTGTAGAGATTAATGCAAATCTTTACTTACTTTTTTTTTCTTCTCAGATGGAAGATTTGATGAAATTCATGCATAAGATGCATTGGTGTTCTATATTTCAGGTTTTGAAATTACGTAAATGAAGTATACAGTACCCCTATCTTGGAAAAAAAAAAAAAAAGGGTGGGTGTGTGTATTTTCACTTCTAGAAGCCATTTATTTCAAATAGGCATGATAGGCATGCAGCATATATCGAGTGGAGGGTGTTTAAATGACGAAACAGAAGGTCAGAGATCTTCTCTTACGGTCAGTGAATGCAGATTACCACCTGCATGCTTTCTAATCCTGTTTCCTCACTTAGGCATGTGAACGCAACCTGAAATTTATGAATTAGGTATAGATCTTTATTCCTTCTGTGTCATGAACAGCAGATGTTCTGCAGACAGAATTGTGCCAGAACTGGACTTAGTATCTCCACTTTCTTTGTGAACATTTCCTGTCAAATATTTGATAACCTTCCTTGGGGCAGGTAGTAGTGCCCATATCCCGTTTGTGTTACTGAATAATGGGATGAGAAGGTCTTTTCAGGAGCACATCGAAACAGCCTTATTGTGTATTCTGTTCCTGGATGTATTCTTGCGGTTGCATATGTAGTACAACCTCCAGGTTATAGTATATCAGTGTGTGGATGGGAGTAGAATCGGTGGATGGCTGAGGATAACATTTAGGTAGGTTCTTACCACTTAAGTTGCTAAGGTCACCCCTTAAGCTGTTTGTTATCTTTTTTTATATGAAGACTGAGGAGGTCATAATTTGATTCTTAAATTTTACATAGAGGGGTTTTATTTTGGTCAGGGCTTTTTTTTGTCAAACACACAAAATGGCCATTATTCATATGCCTTTGGAGCTTTTAAGTATTAGCAATCTAGAATATTTTCCTCCTGGGGAAACTATTCTAAACTGTTTTAAGACTTTGTAAAGGGAAGGGATTCCTCAAGAAGCCATTTCGTAACTGGATAGGAACTCAAATATCCCTAATATTTCCAGTCACTTCTCTGTGAAAGTTTACATGTATGGTATTATTCTTCTGCTTTCACAATACTTTGAGGATGTCCTTCGTAAAAAATATAGCAAATGTTGTCAACTAGCTTCAAAGGATTACTGGAAACCAGAAAAGTGATCCACAGCATCTTTGTGGGACACTTAGACCATGCAACTCTGCAAATGCAAGCTTATGATTTCTATAATAACTTCTACGATGGGGAAAGTATATTTGTGGATGTAATATATCTCAAAGTGTTAGATACATAAAGCTTAAAGTTTCTAGGAAGTGTAAGATAAAACTTCTTCAGGAAGTTGTGATGGAGAGACTAAATTTTGGTTATCTACCCTGTGAATTATGCATCTTTGGTCCCATTATAGTCAGTGGAGATCTAGATATTACTGTGAGTAGAACATGGAGGTCACTGATTTCAGCTAGTTGTTCTGTTCCATTTTGAGCATTGGACCTCACCCAGTTTTCTGAAGTAGACATCTATATACAAATACCTCCATTCAGGAGCAGAGTCCTGCCCAAATCTTCTACACGTTGAATGGGTTTGTCAGTTTTTCCAAAATGGCTCTGTGGCTCCAAGTTGCTCTAAAAACTTGCATGTAGGTGCTTTCACAAATCTAACTTCACTTGCTAAATACCCGAGATCATAACTACATAAATCTATTCCATTGAAAAGTGCGAAACAGAAAAGACTGGAGAGAATGACAGAAAAAAATTAAACACTTGCATATGTTTCTGGATCTCCGACAGGCCTGTACTGCCAGCAAAAAAGATACTCTGCACATTGATTTTAAATCTCTTTGACAGGAATTCCAGCACAAGCACACAGGCATTTTGTTTGTTGCTCTTAAATGTAGGATACTGTTAAAACTCCCCTGTGTGTTGGTGGCCTCAACTTATTGCCCCAAAGTGTGGGGTATATAAATTTCTCAGTGAAGCAGCTTGATTTTTTTTTTTTTTTAAGATTTTTAAAATATGATAATTTTTCCCTCAGCCACTGCTGAGAGCTGAATTGAACTTTTTCCCTTGAAGTTTTTAAAAATAGTTTTGCCTGGAGCAGAAATCTGATGTAGAAAACATGTCCAAACAGTTAAATGCAACAGATACAACAATAAAAAACTTAAACTGTGTTTCTGAGTGGGAAGTGTAAAGCAATTTGCAATGTAATTGTGGCATGTTGTGGCAGTGAAAGTGTGGGGTTTTTTCCTCTTCTGTTACGCTATCTCTGACCCCTCAACCCTTATCCTCAAGAGAGGACTACAGATGTTTTTCAGAGGACATTTTTGAAAGTAAAATTGAAACTAGAAGTTAATACAGAATGTCATGGGTTGAATAAACGCATTAGCTTTTGTCGTGTACCTTAAGTGGTCTTTTTTGTTGGTAGTCTGTGTTGCACAGATGACTAATCATAGGTCTCACTGAGAGAGCACTATCGTATCTGTCCCCTTGTGAATGTGCTTAATTCCTCCATTCTATAGGTAGCCACAGCCTCTTCTAGGTAGCCCCACTGAATAATACACGTCAACTCCAATTTGAAGGAAAATGGCTTGTATATTGTAATTTTATTATCAGGTACAAACCCCAGTTTGTGTGCCCAGAAGCTTGTCCATTTCCTAAACTCTATCAATCTAACAAAATATTGTCTCTTCTAACAATCTTTCTCTTCTGAATAAGAAATATTTAATTTTATTTTTAGAGGGTGGCAGAGACGATTTGTCTTCCAGCAAGTCCATGAAAGTTTGACTTCAAAATTTATGTAAGATTTCTAGCATTCAGCGGAGGATTACAATAACTTAGCTGCTGAAAAACATACTTTTCTGTTGTGTTAGCTTTCCTCTTTGCTTTTTTGCACGACAAAAAAATTGTTGAGGAGCTTCCCAAGAGTTGTAAAATAGTTTAGGTATTGTCTGTGTTAGAGTTAAGAAACTGATTCTTCTTAGAGCTGCATGACATAAACATTTGGTTTATTTGTGTTTCATTTTTGCACTTCATTTGTGTTCCCCCTTCTTTCTAGTTTCTTGAGATGAGTAATAGTTGAAAAAATCTGTGTCTGACGTACCAGTACATTGTGCTTTGTCAGCTTGAAGCTTCCTGTGTGTGGATTTCTCATGCTGCTACAGGAAAAAAAAAAATAAAATGTTCTTCTTCATTCCCCAACTATTGCAAATAGCAGTTGGTAAGGAGGAAAGACAGGTGTGATGCTAGGAACTTTTGTGCTTAAGAGAGAATGGATTTCAACTTTTTAAATCCACGAAATACTTAATTATTGACTTAATCTACATCTGGAATGCCCTTCAGCAATTGGTATTAATTGATCTTCCTCAATTTGGTGGTTACATAGAGACAAGCGACTGAAAGAGTTTTTTACTACAAGTGTATTTCTGCCAACTTGTGGGGGAAAAGACTCATTTCTGTTCTTGCAGTGAACTCCTATACTATGGAGATAATCTGTTACTCAGTATTGTGGTTTCATGTACAGCAGGCATAAATGCATTTATTACAAACAGGAGGATACTTGTAATCAGGATTAGAAAGGCTTCTGAAGTAGTGAAACTTTGTTTTAAATAGTGGACATAGAGTTCTAACAGATTTTTTTTTTTTTTTTTTTTTTTTCCAGTTCTCTTCTAAGGCACTGATCAGTGTCCGTGTTAAGGTCTTTCAGGGTGCTTCAGACATTTCAGAATACTTAAAACTAGCCCATCCTCAAAACTTTGTACTCGAAAGGAAAGGAGTCTAGCTCAGATCTCCAAAGTCTTCCAGAATTTTCGCCCAACTTAAAATCTAAAGCAGTTTTTGCAAATAATGATGGATATATGCATATGATGGTCTTCCATTTAGTTATTAATGAAAACATTCTCTAGATAATTGTTTTTCATGTGGTGTTAATGTACAGGGGTCCAGCCTGTTTATTGTTACTCTACACCCATTCTCCTACTTCGCCTTTTCTTCATTCTCCTATAAACTTAATAAAATGGAAGCTTGAAATAGTATTGTGAAACAATTACTGACAAATATGTCTGAAGCTATAACAGTTGTTACAAAGTTTAACTGCAGGTTGGTTGTTTTGGTTTTGATTTTCATTCTTAAAGAACAGGTATTTCCAGAAAATATCTCTGTGCTATCCTAATTTACAGCAAATACAAGATTGTGCTTTTTCTGCAGTTCTTCTAGACTCAGAGGATTTTAACTGAAGGGCGGGCTAGGGACTTCAATTCTCATGTCTTGTGTCAAGTGTTAATGTCCGTATCTTTTCTCTTTCTTTTCTGAATTTGTTTCATGTAGCTAAGTTGTGCAGGATAAGTAATGCTGCTTCATTTTTCTTAAGTGATGGTGAAGTTGATATTATTTTAACCTTTTTTCTGTCTAATTTAGAGCAGCATATCCCAAAGTTGGTTGGTTGTTGTTTGTTTGTTTGGGATTTTTTTTTGTGGAAAAATCACAAAAGTAGTTGAACATGTCTTTCCCATTTCTCTCCATGGTTATGTCTGAAAAACATTAGCCTTGATTCTTCAAGGTACATTATGTAAATGAAACCTTTTATTTTGAATTGCTCCTTGGATCAGGGCCTTTTAGTGGCACTCCAGCCTAACCAGGAGCAATGCTGCAGGCACTCGTCTCCATTCCAGATTTAGCCCAACCCTGTTCAGACATCCAGTTTCTTGGTACCTTTTTATTAAGCTTTAGCTTTTGCTTGGTTTAGTTGGAAATTTTTCTGTTTGGGAAACATTCCTCAGGATTATCTTCCAAGTCTCTGAACTAAACCATTTATAAACTTTTACACTCTGATCTTTAGAAGACTTATGCTGAAGTCTTAGTGGATATGCTTCAAAGCACTTGAAATCTAACTTTACTTTAGGAGTTGAAAAACCTGAAAATCATGTTTTTAAAATTCCTTTTCAAGAACTGAGTTACAGTAGGGCCCTGACCTTGTTCATGTGTGCATAAACACTATTGAGAGTGGCTCTTGGAGTCTACTTGAGCGAGGAACA
>JANRGW010014463.1:0-27034 GCA_024733675.1 Psilopsiagon aymara | reverse complement strand
TTGCATTCTTTCGATTCTCCTTCCCATCCCTCCAGGAGCAGAGGGAAGAAAAAGGGGGAAGTGAGTGAACAAACTGCTTGGCTGATTTATAGCCTAAACCACGACAGAAGCCTGAAGCTGGAATTCAATCACACTAAAATGTGCCTAACATATATTTCAATTTATACATTTCCAATGTACAAATGCTACCATAGCCTTTTAGCATCTGCTGGGTATGAGTAACAGAATTTTTAGGAATTGGTACTAAGGGGTAACAGGGCATTCTGAATGAATGTTATACAGTCTTATTGCACAGCAAATCCTGGAGTAGTAACTTCTTTCCAATTGCTTCATCCTTATTTAAATCCACTGCTGCATACTGGGACTTTACACTCTCTAAGTGTGACTGTTTTTTTCTAGAAATTGTCACATTGGTGTAGGATGCTCAGGATTGGTCCTGCAGGGTAACAAGTGAGTCTTGCAAATTCTTGAAGTTAATAAATATTACAACACAGTTTTCTGGAAAAGAGGGTTTCATTTCCCCGTATTGCTTTTTGAGGGTTTTGCCGAGCCACTTTGCTAGTGTCACACTGCTGTCTGAATCACTCAAGCAACTTACATGTGATGTCACCATTAGGTCTTGGCAAGAAATATCCACTTGCTATGTGAATGGAGAGTTAAGGAATGGCATGGCGGAAGGGCAGAAAAGTAGCATAACAGCGGTCCGGAATTTCATACTAGCCAACCATTCTAACAAGTGCAATACATGCTTTAAAACAATCATGCTTCAAAATTGATTTTTTTAAATACCAGCTTAATCCTCAATACTCAATCCTCAATCCTCTGAAATCAGCTCTTCCTCCCAGCTGTCTACTTCTGCCATCTATTATCTGTCATAAAAGGTCTTTTTAAGACCTCATCCTAAGTGGGGATATACGCAACAATCTTGATTTAATATTCTTAGTGAACTAAATGTTATTTGGCTATTGGCATGAGACTGCTGACTCCTGGCAAAGGTCAAACTGGGGTTGGACAATCTACTTTATATAAAGGATTGAAAAAATAAAAATATCACCAAGGAATTATATATTCCACTTTTTTACAGCCACAAATGTTTGTATATGCAAAAGAGCAAATATACAATTAAAAGTAACCTTGAGACATCTGTAAACCTTACCCTTATGTTAGTCATAAAAATAATACATAAAGAGCTCTAAATTTCATTTTGCAATTAAAAAACTGTCTTGTAATAACGTTTTATTGCTCAAGGGTTATAATAGCATTCCATCAAACTATACCATAACTAGCTTACAATGGACTTCTGAACCACAGCCTGCTACAAGTGAATACTACTCTTTCTTAGAAATTATGGTGTTTAATGAGAATTGATTTTCCTAACTCCTCTTCATGCCTTTCATCAGCTCTGGAAAGCTCTTGCTATCTATACAATTAAATTCTTTCTAGAAGAGCTTTCTAAAACTTATTTTTTTTAACGTGATGTAGGAGTGTTTTAGAATCTAAAAAATGTATTTTAAGGTTTAATAAAATGAATTTTTGAGAACATACTGTGGTTTACTTGAATATGACTTTAAAAATTGTTACCTGTTGAAGCATGATGATTCTGTCCTGTTGAAGTCCAAAATTCTGCCGTGTAAAGTTAATGTTACCTTAACCTAGAAACAAATGGACATGACTAAAGGCTACGTAGGCACTGGCTACAAAAGAAACATAAGCATATTATAAAAAATATTCTCATCTCTTGATGGGCTAGAAATGATTGCTGTTCTCCAAAACAGTTCATTGATTCAACACAAAGGAAATGCAAGTCAGCAGTGAAGACTTCCACCTCCCTATTTAAAATGCATATCGTGCCACTGCAGTTGCACACCTTTGATCTGTTGATGGTTTGTTGACATGTGAAGTCTTTTTATTGTTGAATAAGTATCTTACCAATAAACATTTTCAATAGTATTCCGCCATGGTTGACTAGACGGCCTGAGACCAGACCACATTTTAAGAAGCTTCCTCTCTACATTTCTTTCTGGATGAATGTCTTGGGCATACATTGCATTTGTAGCCATGTTGCGTTATTCTGGGAGACAAAGATGTCTGTAAAGATAACCCATTTGTGAAATTAAGTCTGGCAAGGGGTGAAAAACTGACTTCAACAGGGTCAACACCCCTTTCCCCTTAAAACTTTAATTATCAGATTATAACTTCTCTGTATTTTTAATGTGGGCCTTTAGATCTTTGCTTTGTAGATGTTTAATATTCACTTTACGCTGTCTCAGTAGCAGCCTTCCAGAGTTACTGGCAAAATGAATTTGCTTTTTTGGCTAAAAAATTTCCAGTCTATGCAGAGAAATGAAACATAGGGAACCCACTGACATTTATTTTGACTTGCTAAAGAAAATTTTTTTAAGCATAAAGATACATTTTCCTGAAAAATGCCAAATCTAAGTTTCTGTTACTTAAGTAAAAGACTCTAAAAGGATAAAAGCTAGAAGAGCTTTGAAGAAAAATAACACACACCTACAAAGGAGTCCTTCATCACTAGGGAAGCTCTATATCTGCTTTGTCCAGCTCACCTTAATCCAGTGCTCAGTCTTATCATATTGCACACATCACACAAGACACCAAGTGCCATGATACAGCAGTAAGCATGGGCAAGCGAACTGCCTGCATTCCTCTGATTTCCTGCATGAGTAGGAGTGATTTAATACTCCAGCATGTACGCAGAAGGATAAACTTCCTCCTCATGCCCTGCCAAAGCTAGTGTCTGCTCTCTGCACTGTCTTGTCCCACGTGGTCAAGTATTACAACGCAACAGAGCCCACCTCATCTTGCTCATGCTTTAGCTGCATCTGCGTCTCCTGCTGACCTTGTGCCCATGGGAAGGGAGAGCTGCCTCCTGCCCTTGCTGAATCCTCTCCTTGTCCTGCCCATGAAGTGATGGCAAAACCATCTCTTGTTCTTTTCTGAGCACTGCCTAGTTTGGGGGGAGGACAAACAGAAAGAGGGAAAAGGAAGCTTCCTGAGAAGCTCTCGAAGGGACAAGCAGAATCTGGCCCTCAGACTGTGAATCTGACTTATGCCTTACTAAACCATTTTATTTACTTGGCATGAAAACGCATGCCGGAAAGAAAGCACAGACTGAGCCTGTGTACAAAATAAGATTCAAGTGAGGAAAAAACCTCAATAAACAGAAGAGAAGGCTTCATGGAGACTTCATAGCAGCCATCCAATATCTGAAGGGGGCCTATAGAGATGCTGGGGAGGGACTCTTAGGGACTGTAGTGATAGGACAAGGGGTAACGGGTTCAGAGTTAAACAGGGGAAGTTCAGATTGGATATGAGGAAGAAATTCTTTAATGTAGGGGTGGTGAGGCACTGGAATGGGTTGTGCAGGGAAGTTGTGAGTGCTCCATCTCTGGTGGTGTTCAAGGCCGGGTTGGACAGAGCCTTGGGTGATAAGGTTTAGTGTGAGGTGTCCCTGCCCCTGGCAGGGGGGTTGGAACTAGATAATCTTGAGGTCCTTTCCAACCCTAACTATTCTATGATTCTATGTTTCTATGTTTCTGTTACTACTCTGGCTCAGTGGAGGCTGCCTTTCTAGAAGTCTATTTGTCATTTTTGGAAACAAAAATAATTTTTCAGAGAGCCTTGCATGTGAATATGGATTTATGGATATATGTATATACAATGTGGGCATATATCTATTTTTATGTGTTATACATACATATATTTTTATACATATATACATTGTGTATGTATGTGTATATACATATACACACTTTGTCATATCGCCCTCATCCTTGTAAGCTGAAACACTTTGTAGGTTCTGGTGCTTTCTGTGAAAAATGTCAAGAGATCTTGGCTTGACTTCCCTGCAGTAAGAGGGTCTTACAAATCGCAAAAACTGTCTCGCTATTAGCCACAGCACCTATGCATGTATATACTTTCAACATCTAATTCCAATACTACACTATGACATAGTTTCTAAAATGCTATTGAAAAATCCAGGCAGGATTTTTCAGTAACTGCTTTATATGAGCTATTGATGCAGCTGGGAACATTATAATATCGTCTTTAGAAATGGTTTTCATTTAAAGTATATGACACGAGGCAAAGGCTAACACAATAGAAATGTGTAGGTGTCCAAATGACTTCTCACCTGTTTCAACCTATGGAATAAAAAAAATATCTTTAATTATGTTTAATTTTCCACCCCTCTACCAATCTAGACGTTTATGTCAGGTGCAATACATGATTTTCCCTTGCACACCAACATTGCCACCAGGAAACTCAATGACCTGAGAATAAGAAGGGAACAGAAAGGCATAACATTACAAATGATGAGCTCAAGATTGTTTGATTCAATATCTGCTTAGTGTCTGGCAAACAAAGAAAACACTCAAAAACCAGAATAAGTCAGCTATGGCTGGAAGACAAAACATTTAATTGGCACATTGTTTAAGTGGATGCTCATAAATGACAGGTTTGCATTTACAATTCATTGATATATCTGGCAGACTGAGTCACCAAACATACAGGGGAACATTTTGCTCCTTTTCTGCTCTTGCTTTTTCCACTGAAAATCTCTAGTGATATCAACTAATTTACATGAAGTTACTCTAAATTTAGGACCTGAAGTTAGAAGACCCCGTTACACACAGTGGATTAGACTCCAGGAATGAAACAAAGAAAATTTGAAGATTACTGTGTCCTTTGGATTGTGCATCTTCCTGAAGTTCTTCAGCTATTGGAGTAGATATTGGAAGGTCATTTCCCATCCAGGCAGTAGTCATTTTAGTTTATCGTATGAGAAATGCTAAAGGTGATTCACATAACTTTAAAGGATTGATGAACACTCAGGGGAAAATGAAATAATTCAGAATTACTTTTATTGCATAGATTTCTTCAGCTAGTGGCAAAAAAAACTACTGCAGCACAGCAAAATGGTGAGATGATTATGAATGCCAAGTAGTAAGCAAATCTATGACTGCAGCTAAAAGGAAACAACTGCTGCTAGCCACAGCTGCTTACTTATTTTTAATTTTTAAAATCTCCTTTAAGATTCATAGTTGATTCTTGTCAGGGAAATGTTCTTCTTTAATTGCAATACTCAGTTACAAGTTTGGAAATAAGAGCTTTCCTATACGATTTCTTTTTCTTCTCTTAAGCTAATGGAGCTAAAAGCCAAAAGTCATGTTTGGGCTGCATCTTATTTCCTATTGATGCTGACTGCCCTTTTCTGGATGTATTTGCTCATCATCAAATCTATTTTTATGTACCCTCTTTGAGAAAGGGGAGTGAGAAGAAAAAAAAATTATGTAGATGATCTTCTAGGAAATCCCAGGCTTCACAAAACTGCAGAATGAGGCGAAATGAGAAGGAAAAGGGTAGAGTTATCCAGCTGTTAGTGGTTCTAAGAAGGGTATGAACTTCACCTGCTTTGTCTTACTGGTAAATCTGTTTGAAAAACATTTGTAAACCTCTAATGTTCAAGATTGCAAAGGTTTCCTATTGGCTTTTACTATTCTCCTTACAACATAAAGGCTCAGAAGAACAGAACTGCAAACAGTGCCACAGACATTAATACTTCCTTGCAGAGGTAATCAGGGACATTTTTCTTCTTTCTCCTGATATAAAGTTTCAGCTAGAAGTGTGGTAGAACTCCACAACCAGGACAGGCGGCCTGGGAAAAATAAATGGATGTTGTCCGGGAAGCTAGGGACCAGGTTAGGAAAGCTAAGGCACACTTTGAATTAAACTTAGCTAGCAATGTTAAAGATAACAGGAAGGGATTCTATAGGTACATAATGAATAAAAGACAGACTGGGCCCTCTCCAGAAGCCATCTGGAGAATTGGCTACCCTGGATTTGGAGAAGGCTGAGGTTCTTCATGACTTCTTTGCCTCAGTCTTCACTGACAAGCGCTCTGACCACACCACCCAAGTCTTGGAAGGCAGATGCAGGGACTGTGAGAATGAAGACCCTGGGCCCACTGTAGGAGAGGATCTGGTTCAAGACCATCTTAAGAACCTGAGTGTGCACAAGTTCATGGGACATGATGAAATCCATCTGCGGGTCCTGAAGGAGCTGGTGAATGAAGTTGCTAAGCCACTGACCATCATATCTGAAGAATCATGGCAGTCAGGTGAAGTGCTGAGGAGTGGAAAATGGGAAATATAACCCCCATCTTCAAGAAGGGTGAAATGAGTGACCCAGGAAATTACAGAGCAGTCAGCCTCACCTCTGTGCCTGGCAAAATCTTGGAGCAGACTCTCCTGGAAGGCATGCTAAGGCACATGAAAACCAACAAAGTGCTTGGTGACAGCCAGCATGGCTTCACGAAGGGGAAATCCTGCCTGACCGATTTGGTGGCCTTCTATGGTAGGGCTATGGGTCTGATGGACAGGGGTAGAGCAGTTGTTGTCATCTACCTGGACTTGTGCAAAGCCTTTGACACTGTCTCACATGACATCCGTGTCTCTAAGTTGGAGAGACATCAATTTGATAGGTGGACCTCTTGGTGGATAAAGAACTGGATGGATGGCCACATGCAAAGAGCTGTGGTCAATGGCTCAATGTTAGTGTGAGGTGTCCCTGCCCCTGGCAGGGGGGTTGGAACTAGATGATCTTAAGGTCCTTTCCAACCCTAACTATTCTATGACTCTATGATTCTATAATTGCTTCCATCAAAACTGGCAAAGAACCAAACTAGTCTCATGACAATAGATGCATTAAACATGACAGAGAAGCTCAGTTTAAACCGTTAATATAGTTAATTTAATATCTTTTTAAGGATGCTGGTCCTTGTGGACTTGAACAAGCACCATTCATTGATCTAGAGTACACCTAATCCCATATAAGATTTATTCAGTATTCTACATAGCCTTCAACTGTCATTCTGAACAGCATATGTATCCACAGCTCCTGGCCTGTTTTATCTGCCTGACCAGGTAGGTGCCTTAGTTACACTAAACAAATAGGCACACAGGGATAGGCGAATGGGATAGAGCCTAAACACCAGTCCCTGGACCTCTCATGGGTAAGTGAATGACTGGGGAGGGCAGAGATGAGACCATCAACTTCCACATAATCAGGTACAGGACAGGCCTGGGGATCTGGGGAGATCTGGCACCTCTCAAAATGCAGGGCATTCTGAAATGCAAAAACATGGTGCAAAATCACCTGAAAAGATTCAGAGGGTTAGGTTGTGGAAAGATGTCTTACAACACCTTTTTTTGTTTGGCACTGCCAGCTAGAGGTAAATAAGGTTGAATCTCTTTAACCTCTTAAGGATAAAAAATACTTTGCTGCTCTCTGAATAATATGTTTTTTGGTTGCCTGGTGGAATGCATTATAAGGCAAAAGGTATTTTTAATTACTGCATTTTAATTAAATTCCAATAATTCCATCATTAAACTATAGACGGTCAAAACACTCCCTGTCATACAGGGCTACCCCTCTGTTTCTCATTCCTTGCCTTGCCTGTCTGTGCTGGGTTCAGCAGTAGCAGTCAATTTTCTGCTTCTTGGTAGCTGGTGCAGCTCTGTGTTTTCGATTTTCTGCCTGGGAACAGTTCTGATAACACCGATGGTTTTGGTTACTGCTTAGTAATGTTTGGTCTGACCAAGGACTTCCTGAGTCTCATGCTCTGCCAGGGAGGAGGGGAAGCTGGGAGGGAGCAGAGACAGGACACCTGACCCAAACTGACCAAAGAGGTATTCCATACCAGAGCACTTAATGCCCGGGATGTAAAAATGAGGGGCAAGGACCCGGCTGGGTTGAGTTCAGTGCTGGGTCGGGTTCACTGCTGGGTCAGGCTTGGTATTGGTGGTGAGCAGTTGTATTCTCTTCCCTTGTATTTCCCTTGTCATTATTTTTATTGGTGGTAGCAGTAGTGGTTTGTGTTATACGTTAGTTGCTGGACTGTTCTTATCTCAAACTGTGGGAGCTGCATTTTTTCGATTCTCCTCCCCATCCCTCCAGGAGCTGGGGGGAAGAAAGAGGGGATAGTGAGTGAGCAAACTGCGTGAGTTACAGCTTAAACCACGACACTGTCCCTTCTGAGTAGTTGATAGCCATCCGTTGCAGCATTCCAGCTGTGGGAGTCTTCCCATAATGTTTTCATGATTGTAACAATGTCATGGTTTTCCTGCTGTGCAGTGGCTTCCAGATCCTCCCATATTGTGTGCGTTGCTGCAGATTCACTTTAGCTGGGCTATTGATCCCACCAACTTTTTGGGAGGGGAAGCCCTAACTCCTACATGACTATTCTCAGGCATTTCTCTGGCTTCTAACACATCAATAACCTTTGTGCTTTTGCTGTCACATGGATCTCCATCCCCTGCCTCCACTGAGACAGCAGACTGATGAACCTTACTAGCATGTCACCCCTCAAACATTGGCACCCAGGCTTATCTCTAGTGAGCTTCTCTCCTCATTGCAGGACTGCATCAACTGCCACTCTCCAGAGGACTTTCTAAAGTAATTTCCTACCTGCCTTCAAGTAACTTTTTTGGGCACTCCAAATTTACTTATCCCTAACTCCTGCACAGTACTCCAGATGGCTCTGCTCTACAATTGTCATCTCTCTGTTACAGCCTAGAGCCCAGATTTCCTTTGGATTTTCCATACTGTGTATTACGGTAGTCCTGCTAAAGAGAGATCTCATTACCCAGAGATTGAAAGAAGTTGTAACAGTCAGAACATAACAATCTTTCTGTTCAGAAAGCTTTTTTCAGCATTTTAATTCATTGTCCATGGTTTATAAGTGCCTTCTTGATCAAGCTTTCCTTGCATAATGGTAAATGTCAGATTTTGTAGTAAATGAAAAAATTCTTAGTTTGCGAGGAGAAAAGACATTACAGATAAATCTAACTGCAGCAATCTATATTCCCGGGGGTAATGTTTTCCATGAGAAAATGCTTTCCATTATTGAAAGTATTATGCACCTTATAACATTGCCAGAAATATTATCCAATGTGAACAAGGAAGTCTTTATTATGCGTTGAACCTAAAGCAAGCTCCAGTGATCTAGAAATTCACCATCAGGAAAACTGCTGTAAGAAAAGTTGGCTAAAGTCTGAGGTCAATGAGAAATTTCTCAGCCTGATATAAATGTAACTGTTTACATACCCGCAGAGATCATCAAGGTAGTTTCACATTAGCACAATTTTTTTTTCCACTGAAATTTATTCAGACTTTTTGTTGTTCTTCATCTTTCATAACTTTATTTGAAGTGTCATGAGAAAAAACTGTTCTTAGTCATGTTTGAGGAGATAAATTCTACATGTTTTGTCTTTATCGTATATCCTTCCCATGACATTTTATCAGCTGCTCAAGTTGATACTGGTCTTCTGGTGGGTGGCAGAAGCCCACTGAACTTTTCTTCACCCGATAGCTCCTATAGAGGAAGCTATGTTAAAAATGGACTAAACTGTAATCCATGTTGCACTTAATGATAAGTGCTGTGTAGAGTTCATCGCAAGGTTTATCCAGGTTTAGAATCTTTTTCTGTTTTTTAAAACTGCAGAACTAGGCTGAATCTCCTCTCTTAAAAGATTTTCCATGTGACTTTACAGCTTACAGCCATTTTAGTTTGTCAGAGTGAACTCACAAATTCTCTGCAAGACAGTTCTTGCTTTTTTCAGATTTACTTTTTAATAAATCCAATGGCAAAAATGCCTATTGTACTACAGAAGCTCCACAGAAGAACTTATCATCTCAAGGCCAAACATGACAACTGTCTAACAATGATTTTTATTGACTGCTATTGCACAAGACACTAAAAGGCACAGTTTATGCCAATTGTTTTCTAATTCTACAGAAGAAACCAGAAGAAGCTCTTCACCTTCCATCTCAGTGCTGTAGGATCTGTTAATCCCTATTGTCTCACACACTTGCCAAGAACTTGTGAACGTCTAAGAAATTTTTCCCTGTGGTTTGTATGTCTCTTTAAGATGTTAGCTGCTGGAGGAATTAATAACCCCTGCTAAAGACACAATTTACTCATTTCTCAGTGGATAGTCTTTTGACTTGATGTTAGTGCATAGCTTAGACTGAGTTCCATCTTATGCCCCAGGACCAATCTGGGAACACATCCACTCTGATATATGCTCTTAGTGACCTGAAGGGATATTAACACATCTTACCAACAAAGGTACCACACACACACAGTTCCACTTTTCAGAATCCTATCTTTACTTAATATAACATACATTTTATTGAAGGCTGATTAGGATGTTACTAACTCCCAAAACATTCAGTGAATTTAAAATCATGGCTCCATCAGAAACTTTGATGCTTCTAATGTATCAAGCTGATACCTGTGATTGCTCCACTTCCATTATAGTGGAATATTTCTTTTTTATGCTCTGAGTTTTGCTGTAGGTAGTGGAGAAAATGTTTACTACAGACCAGTTTCTGATATCCATTTGTTTTTCATTGGTGTTGTAAATGAAAGCAGAAACTTCTGTTACTCAGAATAAGAAGATATAAGTATTGAAGATGACTGTCAAAATCCAAGACTCTAAAGTCATTGTGTTAAAAAAACCCCAAAACATAGATCTAAGACTGCATGCTCTGGCTGTGTGATTCAGAGTCATTGGTGATATTTTGCTTATTTTACTTATGTATATACACATGAAGTGAAATTACAGTTTATGCTCTTAGCTGTAGCAAACAGCCATTGAAAATAAAAATCAATTAGCAGCATTGAAACAATTCTCCCAGATGAAAAGTAAATAACTCCATCAACAGTCTAGTCTATGACAACATAATGATTTATGCAAAAAAAAATATGTGCCTAAAAATGGATGAAATTGACAAACACCTCTTTTTGTACCACCACCTGCATGAATGCCTTATATAGATATAGAAATAAATCTTTTTCTGATGTGTTGAGATTAAAAGCAAGAGCAATCTGTAAACACATAGATATTGCTGTAAAGATCACAAAAAAAGAAGTGTATTTCCATCAAAAATGCAAACAGGCAAATAGATACATTAAACATGAGAGTTGCTTTTAATGTATGACATTTAGTCTTCTAGTTGAGTACATGGAAAGAACTAGATGTATCCTGTAATCACCTAACCTCCTAAGGTCTAGGTCACTCTCTGCAAATAACACTCTAGCTGATATTAGATGATCTGGAGTCTATGTCTGTTCTTCCAGTGTAAAGCTAGGTGGAATGAACTTGGGCCCATTCATTTTAACTGAATTTCTTATATTTCAGTTTTGCACCTAAAAATATATTGACAGTCCTTCAACATGAGAATTCTCATTCATTCTTTAAGATAATTCTTTAAAATAGCATGTAACTTTTGTAGAGGAAGGGAGAAGGGAAGGAAGGCAAAGACATGAACTCAATAAACCTTTATACTGGGTTATGCACTGCTACTGGATTTTATAAACTCCATTCCATTTATCAATAGATATGCCTCTATCTTTTCTCTGAGCTACTATACTAATTGTCTGAACACATTTTTCACCTTTTGACTGGCAGAGTTCCAGGAATGAAATATGAATTTCCATTAGGTTTAATTAGATTTATTTGTTGCTTGTCAAATTAAGAACCTATTACATACACAATAGAATTTCTCATTTACTCAAAGAGATTTTTATTGTTATTATTTTCAGAAAGAATGGCTTAGACAATACTTTTTAACTGTAGGTCTTTTGCTTTATGCTTTTTAACTAAAGGTCTTTATATCTCCTAAACCAAGTAGATTAAAAGAGGGATATCATAAATATTCTGCTGTCAAAAATGCAATTAATAACTGTGAAAACCTCATGCATAGCTAATGTTTAGGATTTATTTGTTTTATGAATGAGTTACATCCCTAAAAGAACAACTTTTGACTTCAGGAAGATGAAGAAAACCATATCCAGGATATAAGGGAACTATATCCAGGATAACTGGCACAAGAAGAACACCAACAGCTCAGTCTGGCATGACTAGTGATGATTAATTGTCCTGGATTCAGCCATAGCAGTCATTTTTCTCCCTCTTGGTAGCTGGTGCAGCGCTGTGTTTTCAACTTTCTGCTTGGGAACAGTGCTGATAGCACCAACATTTATAGTTACGGCTTAGAATGTTTGATTTGACTGAGGACTTTCTGAGTCTCATGCTCTGCCAGGGAGGAGGGGAAGCCGGGAGGAAGCAGAAAAAGGACACCTGACCGAAACTGATCAAAGAGGTATTCTATACCACAGCATGTGATGCCCAGGATGGAAAAACTGGGGGCAGGAACCAGGAGGAATTCAGTTCGCAGCTGAGTCGATCTTGGTATTAGCAGTTGTATTCTCTTCCCCTGTATTTCCCTTGTCATTATTATTATTGGTGGTAGCAGCAGTGGTTTATGTTATACCTTAGTTTCTAAACTGTTCATATCTCAAACTGTGGGAGTTGCATTCTTTTGATTCTCTTCCCCATCCCTCCAGGAGCTGGGGGGAAGAAAGAGGGGGGAGTGAGTGAGCAAACTGCGTGATTTACGGCTTAAACCATGACACTAATAAATGTGGCTTTCTTTTAGCATTTCAACTGAGAAGCAGCCACAGAAATTTGGCCTGAGACAGAATCTCAGAGGCAACAGCCTGTACTGTCTTACCAGAAGACCATTATATTATTGGGGTCCATCAGAGCATGCTGACTCCAAACCACACTCCTTCCCAGTACACAGGCCCAGTGCATGAACAAAGGAGATATGCTGAGGCAGCCAGGATTTCCTACACAACAGCAGCAGCCTCAAAGCGCATCTTGGGGACAGGAGCAGTTGTCATCCCCAGTGCCAGAGTGGAGACCCCAAACCCTGAAGTCTTACAAGGGCCACTGCTAGTTATCTGACTTTTCTGAAAAGCCAGTATTACTGGCAAAAGCTCTTGCATTAAAAACTGCATTCGAATCAAGCATCTGGCATGACCTCTAGCGCAATGCAAGGCAAATCATGGATCTAATACTGTCATCCACTCAGTCAAGTGAAGTGCTGACACAAATATAGCAAGGGGCAGAACATGACCCTATAATACTATATGCTTTCTCATTCAGAAAATGTAGCAAATTCCTCAGAGTAGCAAATCACAATGAATTAAGGGCTTACGAACCTGATGGTGCATACGTGCCACCCCATATAAGCACAACATTCGGCATCCTGGCAGCCACACAGCAGATTTTTTCACTTTTGCAAAAGTGCATTCCTTGATAAAGAAGCAGAGCTGATTATTTGAACTGACAATTCCTAAATCACATTTACCAACATTTTTTTTTTTCCAATGGAGCAATAAATATTTAAAATAAATGTTTCACACTTCACAGCACAGAATTTCAGTGTTCAGTTAAAAGCATTCTGCTAAAATACTGCCATTTTACAATAAAATCTGAAGGTAAATGGACTGTTATGAACTAATCTAGAGCATTATCATTTTGGTCTACAACTTTGTGCTGCCTTTATTAGCCCTTTCTCTTTGCTTATTGAAGGAAAGATGTGTAATAGTGAGTACTAAGAATATATGTGATGTACCGCGAGTTTGATATATCCACTTTCTTTTTATAGCACCCCTTCTTCCCTAGAAACAGTGACTTCAGCTTCTGTCAGCCTTCAGGACTCAATTACTATGACTAGCTTAAGCTAGTAGTAGCTTAATCACCACAGGTTTGAAAGTTCAGGCAGGGGAGCAGAGGATGGCTGCCTGAACTGGTATTCATATTTCTATTGTCTGCAAATTAACTGTGAATAATTTTGAAAATCCCCATGTTCCATGATTCTAGGATAACAAGTGGCACTGAACGCTCTGCATTCCTGCTTCAGATCCTATCCAAAAGCAGACCTGCCAACTTTATGAACTGAGGTTAAAATGAGTGTATTTTTGTAAAACGCCAGATCTCAGTTTGCACTTGTGAAATCTAGTTCAGCCCAGCTGCTGTGTAAAATATTCACAGAACGCTGCACATGTATATTTTAGATGAGCTTTCATTATTAGCTTGTGTAAATGTCAGTGAAATCCCCAAGCGCAAGAGGCATTGAAGAGCCAGGGCTAGCAAGCAGTTCATGAGCTGTTCTCTACTGTCCTATCTTTGCAAACAAAGACAGCACAGTAGAGAACTGCTTGTTGAAGCAATCTTCCCTTTCCATAAAGTCTTAAGCGAAGCGAGTGTCGAAGATAGCTGCTGCCCTGCTGCCTTTGACCAGGTGGGAAGAAGATACAACGTTTCTGTAATCACTTTTTGCTCACTGGGCACAAGAAGCAAGGGTTTGGAGATGTTTGGTAAGAATTGTCTTCCTAGTTAACACCTTGGTTTTGTATTTAATATTATATGTGTGAGGTCTACAGCAATACCCTCAGAAAAACGGTATACATATCTATGTGGCAAAAAAGGGAGTTATCTGAGTGAAGATCTTGAGATCTACTATCAATCCAAAAGTCTTAGCCTGCAAGATCATTGCCTGGAGGCATTTTTAATCTTTAGCAGCCACAGCGAACAAATGCAGATAAAACTATGAATAATAATTTAGCAAGCCTGTATAAACTGATACTTTAATATGGGGAGCAGATAAAAAACAATATAAAAAACATTCTCTGGCACATGCGACTTTCAAATGTTTTCCTGGTTTGGTAGTGGTGTATTTTGTAACTTAAGCAAATTTTGTAAAAGTCAACCATTTGAGTGTAAGAAATCTAATTTCACAACAAGCAGCAAAAGAAACAAATCAGAATTAAACAGAGTAATAGGTACTGTCAAACAATTGCCATCATAAAAATAAAATAAATGCCAGTGGGATGGTGAGAAATTTCTGTTTTCCAAGAGACTCTCACAAAAAGGAGTGAAATACATTCAATACACACACAGCAGTGAAAAGCAAACAACAGCATGTGGCAATACTCAGGTAACTCACTCTTTACACAAACACGGCAATGAAGAAACCATCCCAATACCTGTTCAGAGTTAGCATGTGGTTTTGGTTTTCTTGTTATTGCTAGTTATAATTTTTAGTTCCCTCTGCTAGTCTAGGTAGGCTTCCTAGTGAGCAATGCACCCACTCATAAGGAGGCCACAAATGCGCAGCTACTGGCAATTCTGTCCTAATTCCTTCTTTTGCGTCAAATTCAGTGCTGTTTGCTTGTTTCCAAGTAAACTTCAGCTAGGAAAGTCTGCATACAGGCTCAGGGTGTGCCTACCGGAAGTTAGTGCTGTACAAATAGGTAAGGTTACTAAACTGCAATGCAAAAACCAGGCTTAATAGCCTACGGTTTATACAAGTAATGCTACTTCCACTGGAAAATGCTCCAGTGTTTTGCTAGTGTAGGCTACTTTGGAAATATTTCTTTTTTTTTTTTTTTTTTTCTCTCCTGTCACAAAAAGCAAAATTAAACTTAGCCTGTGCAGTTGGGAATTCCCCACTTCATACGTAATAATAAAGACGGAAGAGGAAAATACTGTGTTTCTACTCTCATACAAACACACATGGCCATCAGAGTTTATTCAAGTACCAAATGGCAAAAAATAGAAATACCAGAACTAGATAATGTTGATAGATCAATGATTATTTTAGTACATAGATTATGTTGGGATGGCTGGAGTAAATTTTTGTTATCACCCAGAGGAAATTCCATCACCTGTATTATAGAACTTTATTTAGTCAAATCCAGCACTGAGATCACTTCAGCAGGTTTCTACCTGGAGATCCTATGCATGGCCAGAACAAATGACATCAGCAAGAATGCCTGAGTGAGCTTTGGTGTGGATCAAAAAAAAGTGCTATATCATTTCAGGCAAATTTGAAAGTAAAGTGTTTAAAACCTCATTGGGTGCCATTGAATTGATAGGTACAGCTCTAGCAATCACCATGCCCTCTGACTTCACACTACACCTATCTTCAACCTGCCTCACACTGGGTACTGAAACCATAACAGCATACCTCTCTTTAATTTGCCACAGACACCTTTAGTACAGATTAATTATTTTCAATCTTTGGGTCAGCTGCCTTATACATGAATATTAAAACTTTGAAGTATGCCCTCCAGTAAGAAACTTGCACGACTTCTCAGAATAAGCAAGATTAATCAGACATGATAATTATGAAAATAAATGTAACACTAGCTTATCACATCATATAAATTCAGCTAAATGAGCTCTGTGACAATAGTGGATAAGAATTAAGAGGAAAGACAATGACAATCTACATTACTGAAAATATACCCTTTCAGAGGCTGAATCAAAACCAATTTTTGCAGTCCCTATACAGTTCATCTTATCTTTATGCTCTGCATGTCTGGAGGCAGCAGAAATACATGAACTTAAGGCCCTGGCAAGTTAACATTAGCGAGATAAACTTTGACACGGCATAGAAAAATGTAAGGTAGGGAATTATTCTTTTCTGACTTCTTAGAGTTGGGTACAGGCTTTTCCTTACAAAATGGTATTAAATGCTCCATTAGAGCTATGAATTCTGGTTCAGCCAATAGGCTTCACTTAATTTGTAATTTCACCATTTTGAATTGCTTAAAATCATTCCGTTTCTAATTTTAGCTTCCTATATGAATTTTAATGTTTAATTTGTCTACTGGAGGCTGAAAGAGGCATATTGTACAAATGCTATGACTGTGTTTTCTAACTGATGACACTAGAGCTATGAGAGGCAATGTATGGCATACATTAAATAAGCTGAAAGATACCCCTTTCTGGCCCTCCTAATCCCCTCAGAAAAGATTAGCTCAGCCTCTCCAGCCCTCACACCTGACTTTTCTTACTCTAACTTTATTTTCCAGGTAGTCAATTCAATTTCACAGCATTCTACAGTATTCTACAGTCCTCTGATATTCTTGATTGGAATAGACTCTGTCTTTCAATTGTTATCTCCATGTCTTCAATTTCTATCTCCGCCTGATTCAATTTTACAGTGAAGCTTTCAAAACTTTTATCACTTATAGCTTGTCCAGCATTTTATTAATCTCTGTCATGTCCGTAATAAATGAAGTCTGACATTGCACAACAATTGAAATTCATAGACTGTGAAAACTACAAAAACTGTGAAAAAAAAAATAGATAAAATTTCAAAACCCAACAATTGGAACACTGAAAGTAATTCCTTTGACAGGTCACTTTTATTTACACCAGTGTCCGACAAAAATAAATTTAAAAATATCAAAGGTAAACATCAGATCTTACCAAATTAGGAGAACTAATAGCTCATCTTTGGATATACAACCTTATTTGAGTAACCTTGTCATGTACGTTTAGTTAACAGAAAAGATACAGTACAACAGTCTTAGGCCACAGTTTTAATCTGCCTGACTAACTGAGTTGCCAAAATAGAAAACAAAAATTGTTGATTCAAAACATGTTCTCAAAATGGCATATTTGAAATAATTAAAATTTTTATTCATCATCCCCAATTTCCTGTCAGAAAACTAGGTTAAAATATTTTGAATAGACTGTTTGGAATTTTAGTGCAATGCCATTTTATTTGAGAAATAAATATTTAAATCTTCATAAAAGTTTCATGCAAGATAAAAATGTCTGTTCTGTGACTCATTTTTTTACACTGTCAAAAGCGTTGGAGAGTGTTTTTTGGTTTTTGTTCTTGTTGTTGGGTTTTTTTTTTTTTTATTTCCAATTGCATCAAAATTAAACCACAAACCCAGAGCAAGACATCAGTTAACTCAGTTTGCTCAATTTCACCCTCAGAACAGATCCGCTGTAGTTACAATGCCCATAAAACTAAAGACCATTTTCTCTTCACCTCTACCTCCAAAGAAAAATGAGGTTCTTGGGTCCCCTAGGCTCAGCTCTCTTGCTGTAGCCACTTGCCCTCCACTCCAGTAACAGGGAAGTGATGAAACAGGTGTGGCTAGGCTGCATCCCTTCTCAGGATTCACAGATCGAGTCAAACCTTCAAACACCCTCTGCCTCCTCACAGCACAGAGGCAATACCATACAGCAGGCAAGCACACATTTCTCTTTGTTGAAGAGGATTGTAAGCAAGTTCATAACGTGTCAAATTTACAACATTATCAAAACCTATTATTTTCAGGCTAAGTGCAGCTATTCTATATAAGAACTCTGCTTGTTAGCATACTTGATTGATCCATCTGTAGATTGCATGTTGGCACTGCATACAGCTCCATGGCCAGAGGCAATATATCAGCCATTTGAGAAAGCTGTAGAAAGGTCTTTGCCTTCATTGATATAATAATGCAATATCTACATGCAATTACGTATATACTAGAGAACCCGTAAATGTCAATAACGATGTTTTCACAATTCAGTATGTCAAAGGGATGTCACATTATCAACATTCTTTGTAAAAGGAGTATTTTATATTGACCAAAATCAATATCCTGCTGCTAAGCAACAAAAATAAAAAACAAAAAAAACCCCAACAAAACCCCAAGAGCAGTGGTGTTTTATTCATATTTCAGATTGCATTTCTCAGGAGGAGCTCATCATTCTGCTCTAATCAAGGATGATGTTTTTCAGCGTGGTCAAGATGATGTAGCCTTCCTTCATCCTGAAACTAGCAAATAAAGAAAGCAACCAAAAATACTATTCTGGAACAATCATGTGATATGTATTTCTGTGTTCTTGTTGTTTCTGCTATGCCATATATGTATATGTTCCTTGCATTAAAATTTTGGGGATGAAAGATTATTTTTTTTTACTATGCTTGCTTTTAAATAATCTGTGACTTTAAATTGCAAATAATCAAGTGAGATAGAAAATACCAGCCAACATCCAGCACAGGAAGTATTTTTATTAAAATACCTCCAAAAATTATTTTATGTTAATTAATTTCTAACAGCATTATTACCACCTGTGTGGAACAAAAGAGCCTAATCAGTTTTTCGTGTCCAAAAATGTAATTTCAAAAGCTTTGGCAAAGTAGGAAACATCAGGTTCTTCTGCCCAGTTAGTTCTGCTCTGCTCTAAGAGAGTAAAAGTGCTATGTAGTTATATAAAGTATTTTGTTTTGATATTTTGCACTTAAAAAATGTTCAGCATTTCAAAATAAAATAGCTTCTCACTTATTGTCTTTACATTCACTAGTGCATTTGTTTAAAAAAGCTCAGGATTTAATTAGTAATTTTAAACACAAATACTGTCCCTGCTCAGCAGAGCTGATGGAGCAGACGTGCAGTGGCAAATTTATAGTGGCATGCAAAGGAATAAGGAGACAGCAATGGTCAGTCAAACAGTTCATGTGGCCTCTCACTTCCAGCACATAAGGAAATCCCTTTCTCATCTCTACCCTCACATGAAGAAAGCACCCATGTGAGGTGTGCTACCTCCAAGTTCCCCCAGCCTTAGGTGTCTCCCACTGCCATGGCAGACAAGAGGGGAAAAAGCAGGAAGCAGCCTTCCTCAATATCAAAACAAGTATGAAGATTTCACAGCCAGGGGAATTGCTCCAGCTTCAGTGATGTCATGTTCACTTTTGAAAAGCAAAAAAGGTACAGATCTTGGGGACAAGAAAGGTGCCTGAAGCTAGAAATTCAGTGAAAGAGGAACTGTAGCTAGCGATTGGGAGCCAGAGAAGAGATTAAGCCAAAACGGAACAGTGACAGCTTTCATACAGTTAATACAGGCTCTTTTCCAACAAAATAACCTTTTCGGCTTTATTTAATCATCCAAACAAAATGAATAATAAATGAGTGGGGGATGGGAATTTCCTGGTTCAAGAACATCCTGAACAACGGAAGCTCACTGGACTTGGTTGCTGCTTTTTCATTGTTATTTTCTTTCTCTAAGGCAAGGAAAGGAAAAGAATCAAAATCAAGTGATCTTAGGAATGGACATTTGCTTGCTGCTGAGACATTTTTGTGTCTGCATAGTCAAGAGAATAAAAGAGTTACATTGAACCTCAAGGGGGAAGCAGGGAAGGGACTTGATAGCCATTAGGGTCTTTATATCCACCTTCATAATGAATAGTCCGGGTCAGGAAAAAAAAAGAAGTATGAAAGCCCCATTGCTGTGCAAGAGCAAGGCAGCAAGATAGATGAGCTAGCAACAGCTAACACTAATCCTGCTGTCAGGCAGAGAAAATGGTATGCAAGTGTCCACAGCTGTTCAAAAACATTATGGCAGCAGAAGAAAAGTAGTAGTTAAATATTAGTTAACTATCCAATCTCTTCTGCCTCAACTACTAAGTGTGAGGAACGAAATAGCATTAAAAATATGTGTAAAGGAAAAAATAAAGATTGAACTCCTTCAAGGCAAATGTTGAAGAGTTAGTGCATTCCAAAATGTATGCTATATTCATGCAAATATTTTTAGTGGCAAGTTCTGTTGCTCTTACTTTCCCTTGCAGATCATTGTATGATCTAAGTAACTCCTAAAAGGAGAGCATAAATATATTGGACTGTCATGACTATGAATGTAAAAAACATGCTATCATGAATCCGTGGTTTCTTGCACTTGACATTATTATAAGTGGAAAATCTGAGGCATGAAATGGGAAAGTGTGTGGAAAAAGAAAATGAAATGACATATTAGGCCCTGAGGAGGGATTCACTTCTCCTAAATGTAGATGCTTGAAACTCTGAAATACTGAATGCCTCTGTTCTCAGAGGTACTGCTGAAGACAATAACTTCGTCATATAGTAAATGTCTAAAATGGGTTAGAATAATTTAGATTAATTGTCTCCTAGAACTGCCTATGTTTATCCAATGAGTCCAGAGGGAGAATACACAACTAAGCAACTAACTTTTAAAAGGATGCAGTTATGTGAGATTATTCTATCGTGAGGGTCAGCCAAGTATTACATACAATGGCACATCTCAGAGAATCATTTTATGAAGTCATATGTATCATCTACTTCCCATAGAAATGGTAATATACTTGTTTTGTATATAGATATTGTAAAAGGGGAAGACTGGAAGCAATCATTGCCTTTTCAAGAACAGAAATGAGAAAATAAGAAAAAAAAATTTCTGTACTAAGTAAAATATTAAAATGAAATACTTTTATAAGTGCTATCTAATATTTGCTATACAACTTTTAGGGGTAAAAATTGCCTTGATGATAAAATTATTGAGTATGCCTGAGCTTTAAATTACCCAGATATGTAAGCCAACATTACTATGGGATCTTCTGGCTGTAAGAGCATAAAATACTATAGCAAAAGAGGCGTTTAAACTTGTTTTCTACCAGTTTTGAAATGATATTATTTCTTCAGCTTAGTAAAATTTAGTGCAGTAGATTTTTGATTGCGTTCTTCCTCATTAAGACCCCCTCTGTTCCTCTTACAGCCAAAGTAACATGATTCATCTGTACCATTGAATTATTTCTATCTCACTAAACAAAGTCACTGCCTTTTTTCATGTTTATACAGTCTTCAAAAGCCCCTGCAGACCATTAAGAACCTTCTTGAGTCTCACAGTAGCCAATATGTCTTTTGTTTGAATAAAAGCACACAGTCCTGATTGTCAGTTTGGGAACAGGCATCTCTTTCTTTACCATCATGCCCAGATATTACTGCTCATCTTTTCCGAAGCATTTTGATCCAAAGTACTATGTGGGAGGAAATAAAGAGGCTCAGCAGGAGACGGATGTTAAGGATGGAGTTTCAGACTTTGATTTTGCTTCCTTTTATAAATTCAAATAAGATTATTTATATAGATTGACCAAATGATGGTCAAACATGGAAGCACTCAGAAGTTCAGTTAGGGTTGGTTCCCAGAATTTGCTTAACCAAATGGCTTATAGGTTTTCCTTCCTATGTGTATTCCCACGACTCCTTTCTGAAATACCATACCAGCATTTTCACTCTCAGTTTCAAAACCATTTTTTTCTTGAAGGGGACCCCTCAAAGTTTTCTATTAAACTTATAACTCCTCTAGTTCCAGTGATGATGTCGTTCATGGTCATAGTTCTCAGCTCCCTACCTCGACAGGCAGGCTTTGTGGGGGATTATGTCCCTCCTTCACTGAAGTCACAACACCTCTTTGCCCTCCAAGTGTCCCACTATGGGTAGCTGATCCCTATACTGGTAGATCCCAATCCTCTCTCTGTTTAAATCACAGCATACAGATGCTTTTTTCATTTCTTCTGCAGTAGGCATCCAAATCCGCCTACAAAAATCAGTAACTCCTAGAGACACTATGCTGTATAAACTCACTCACAAAGAGAGAATAGGGAGGAAGCTGGGGGCAGGAACCGAGGTGAGAGGTGTTCTGTGCTCTTGACCATAGTGATTTTTTTCAATTGCTTAAACACATTAAAACAAAACAAACAAAAAAATCCCAAACAAAACTAACCAAACAAAAATCCCAAACAAAAAAAAAAAATAACAAAACCAAAAGAAAACAGAAACCAAACCAAACCAAACCAAAAAAAAAAAAAAAAAAAAAAAAAAACAAGCCCGCAAAGGTTTGCCTTGGTTTTTCAGAAAACTGTATTTTTATACATGTATCAGCAGTCCGCCCACTTATAAAAAATCTAGTGGTTCAGCAGCAGTGCAAGTTTACTCCTCATTATTCTGTTCCTTAGTAGTTTCTTCATCTGTTCCTCCAGTCCCTGCCCCCATCTGTACCTCTTTCCTCAGGATCTCTTTACTTCCATCTACCCCTGATCTCCCCAGCTTTTTCCTTTGATTTTGTGTTGATTAACAGACATGAGTCACCTGAGGATTTATCTCCAAGGAACAGTATTTCGCAGCTTACTTGAGATGTACATGATATAAGTGAAAAATCTGATCATTCTGTCAATCTGGAATGTCCATCTGCGGTTTTTAAAACTTATTACAGCTCTGAGCAGCCTCACCTAAATTCAAACTTAGGCATGCTTTGAGCAGGATATTGGACTAACTGGTCTCCAGAGGTCCCTTGTAACTTAATTTTTGTCTGTTACTTTAGAAATGGAGGTTATCACTCTAATAAGCATTTTCTCAGCAATATCATAAAAAACGGAGACATAACATTTTGTCAGCAGGATGTGTAATGTTAAAACCATTACCTTACCTTTGATTTTTTTTTGAAAGATTGGCCTGCACAGCAGTTTCAAAAAGGAAAAATAACATAAAATTGTCATTGTAGAATAAAGCAGTGATTCACCTACTTCACTGTCCCAGTTATGACAGTGGCTACCAAGTATACAGTAGTGTGACTGCATGAAAAGTGACTCCTTAGCTATATTTAAAGATTATGCTTTTCAGGTTTGAATTTATATTCCTAAAGAATTAACAGTTATCCATATAAAACCATGTAAGTTTCAGTGGAAACCTCATGCTTACCTACATTAAAATAACCTATTTCTGGCAAAAGCCAAGATAAGATCTATTAAGCTCCTAGATAAATCAACAGGATATCCCACCATGCAGATTATGAAAATCTCAAATTCAGCACAAAAGTACCCGCAAAGCCCAGGATAATTGCACCAACATGATGCCTCTGCCTCACACAACACAGATTTTCTCCAAAAGCACTTGTGTGTGCTTTTGTGTACAAGTGTGAAGAGAGGCAACCATACTGATGCTTATTCAAAAGCTGCCACCTTACAAATGTCGATCTCAGATTCATGCACCTGAATAAAGGTAACTAATGCAAAGTAAACTTCAGAAGATTTTACAATGAAGGTCTCATTACATTTGCCCAGCAAATCTCATCAAATGAGCTCAGCTTGTGTTAAGATGATGTGGATTCATTTATCATGTAATCAGGCAGCAGGTGCTCTGCCATCCAAACAGATCCTGAACATGAACTCAAACTTAAAAATGTAGTAGACTGAGAACAGAGGAAGTAATACTGCCATGGCTGCACCATGGAAAAACGATTAAGGGCAATCATTTGTAATCTGTGTAACACCCTGAAGTAATTCCTCTTCCTCCATGTGTAGTATGTAATACTTATTGCCTTTTACTTTGATTTACCCAGTCCTTAGGCTCTGATAGTGGTTCCTTTGGTGACCTTTTCATACAGTCTGCTACCTTCCTGTAGTGAGGGAAGGCTCCCTTTTTAACAGAGACAAATATCTCCTCTGAGCAGCTGTAAAAAAGTTTGCTTTCTCAGGAGCAAAGCTGATGACCTTTCCCCAAGAGACTTACCCCTTGGGAATGAACTTTGTGTGAAAGCTCAGAATTTACTGGGGAGATGTTTACAGTCCTTGTGCTGCTAAAGACATGTTGCTGAAATGACTACTAAGACATAGTATTGGCTCTGATTCTTTCTCCAGGCTCCTCTTCCATCATCACACCAGAAGGAATCTTCATGGCTCTGATACTTCCAAACTGTCTGCTTTGGCCACTTTTGTGGAATTATCTTAAAACTTGTCATGCCATCAAGTCCCTATTTAATCCTGTGACAGCACTTCTCAGATTTTTTCTCCAACAATTCTTTCTTGAGGGTACTCCCATGCATATCAATTTCTGGTCAGACAACTCCAGGGTTCCTTATTATGCTTTTCCTCTTCTTAAACTATCTGAACATCCACTTTTGCTATAACCTCCCAAAACACCCAGCACTGGATGAGCCTAAGAAACGCAATACAAAAATTTAAGATTTTGGAGAAATGGAAAACATAACATATGAACACAAAAGTCTGTAAGCTTTATTATCTGCAGACAATATGAAATAATTTGGCTGATGGGGGTGACATCAGACTTTGCCCTCCTTGCCATCAGCAGCAGACGCTGTTATCTTTTCCATTTCCTGTGTTCTTCAGCATCATTGCAAATCCCTTAGAAGTGGAGATTTCTGATACTTTTATAAGAAGTTTACTAGATTTTTTTTTTTTTTTCCAATGATCTTTACTAAATGATTTTTTCCTTCTTACTGCATGGTTTGCTGGGCAACTCTAAACAACTAGCAGGCACTAACTTTGACACCAATGAAGCATCAACAGTCAGCACCTGTAGACTACAGATTTGTATAGTCATGGTCCCTAATGCAGCACGAATGACAGTTGCCAAATATTCAAGCCTTATTTACCATCATTAATGCTACATTGTCTTTAAGGTGTTTTATTCTCCCGACTTTCAGTGTCAATCAAGTACTATACTGCTGAAGAAAAGTATTATGGCAATCTAATATTTTAAAAAGCAAACAATTTTCTAACAAACTTCTTCTGATACTTTCAACAAATAACTAACTTACTTTATAACGCCCTGTTCCTACGTACTTCTGTTTTTTAATTCTTTTTTTAGGGTATGATCAAATTCCCAATGTTTTTTACAGGACGTAGAACAAGAAAACCAGTCTTAATTGCAGTAAGCAGGTACAATCTATACAATAAAAATATTAATATGTTTAATGCCTAAAAGTCTCCATTTTCACTCTTTCACACTTTTCCTTCCTTTGTATCTCTGTTGACATATTTGCCTCCTCTATATTTTCCACAATATTAGATACAGGGCTGTAGGCAACTACCTTGACCTCCAGCTGGGCAGCTGTTGCTAAGCCTCAACAAGTTCTGCATTGTCTTTGAAGGAGTCTGGGTACGCATATGACATGCCCTGATGTGACTTTCTGCACTCTGTCTCCTCTTCAGCATCTTCTATTATGTTATGGTGTTTGTTCCACCTCCCCTATGCTTCTCTGCTTTTCTGATCCACAGCTCATCTGGCTCATCAAGTGTCTCATGGTGCTATTCACACTGAATTGGGCAGTAAATGTAACCTATCTCTGGGGCAAAACAAGCAGCAATTGGCTACCAACGTCTTTCTTGTCGTCTGTGGAAATGGAGAAGGGAATGAAGAAGCCCAGACAGTTTATAAAGGGGGGGAGCCACCTCTCCCTGGCACTGGCAGCTGCTCTTTATTTCCTATGGGTGATTTCAAATCCTTAGAATTTACAACCAAGCATGAACTGGGGAAGTGTCTGTGTTTAAGTGTCTTGCTCTTATTTTTCCTCACCAACAGTGACAATGCATTTTTTCACTCATGGACTTTCAGCTGATGGAAGTAAAGCCTGCTGCTGAGGCTGATCACGTCTTACAAGTAAGTTCTCCGTATAAGGTAACTTAAGAGTTCAAGAATATCTGGGGATATGACAAAATCACAGTTGTTTTGGTTTTGTTTTGTTTTTTAAGGAAACAGACAGAGAAAAATATGGATAGCTTTAATAAGCACTTTAAAACGTTTCCCACCTTTGTGAAATTTGATGATGAGTGTAGATACCAACACAAGCTTTGTTGTCATAGCATCTGAACAGCGTCCAATGTGAAATTGTATGTCTAAAGTCAATGGTCAAACTTGATAGAAGCAAAAGGAAATAAGAAAGAAAAAGCTTTCTTAACTGCAAACCAACCCATTTTTGTGATTACTAGAAATACCACTTACCTGTCCATTCATATGTTAGCACCTTAAAGAGACATAATATTGCCACAGTAGAAGCAAAAAAAAAATGGTTATGCTGGTCTTCTTTCCTATTTCTGTTTTGTTCCGTGATGTGTGAATGAATCACGCAGTTATTTTTTTTTTCATGTCACATGAATGGGTTTTTAGAACCTCACACAGCCTGTGAAGGACTCCTCTGACCTTTTACTTATTGTAGACTTTGATTGACCGGTCTCCTCTATTCCTGCAGCGTTGGCAGCTGCCAGAAAGAACCACAGACTTAGACAGGCGAATCACTGAATTTTGAAAAGGTGAAAGCAGCACAGTTTAGTTATGCTGTGATATCCCATAAACCCATGTTGGGCATTGAAATTCAGATGTCCTGGCTGTGTGACAAAGTGCAAGAACACGAAGATGAGCAAAAATATCAGAAAAATTAATATTCTTTCAATAAAGACTTTAACAAAACACTGTGATGGTACAAATTTAATCTGTCTTGTTACAGTATTGTACTAGCTGATCTTCCTTAGATACAGAGCCAAATTCTAGCTTTTTGTCACTATAGGGCAATGGCATTTTCTGCAATTCTTATATGAATACCATATTGATTGATACAATGTTTACATATTTCTAGGACGAAGTCTTTAAAAAATATAGAACCTCTTTAACTAATAGCAGACTATTAGGCCTATTAGTGTACAATTAGAGAGTGTGGCTTATCCCTTCTTCTGCTAAACACTCAATTTGGTTATACTCCAAGGTAATAAAATAGTATGA
>JANRGW010014460.1:0-10656 GCA_024733675.1 Psilopsiagon aymara | reverse complement strand
TCCTCTGCCCCAGCCCCGCTCTCTCAGCCTGGCTCCAGAGCAGAGCTGCTCCGGCCCTCACAGCATCCCCATGGCCTCCTCTGCCCTCGCTCCAGCAGCTCCACGTCCGTCTGTGCTGTTGCCCCAGAGCTGGATCAGGACTGCAGGGGGGGTCTCCCCAGAGCGCAGCAAGGGGGCAGAATCCCCTCCCTGAGCTGCTGCTCATTCTCTGGGGGTGCAGCCCAGTGCAGGGGGGGTTCTGGGCTGGAATAGTCACTGATGGGTGTCACTTGTCACAAGTGCTTCTCAGGGTTGCTCTCAGTGACAGTATAAATCTTCTGTTCTCAGGAAACCACAGCTCCTGCAAGGAGTCTATGCCATGGGCTTCAACAGACCATCTAAGATACAGGAGAATGCGCTGCCCATGATGCTTGCTGAGCCGTACGTACACATCCTGTACTCCCTTCCAGTGCAGGAAGGATTTGAAAGATGCACTGTGCTGCTACTGAGCTCTGGATGGGAGGGTGAGGATGGGGAAGCTGTCTGCGCTGTGCTGAGAGGTTTCCAGTGCCATGGTGCTCCTGTGGCACCCTGCATTTGCCCCTCTCCTGGGGCTGGTACTGAACATGCACTGCCACAGTGCTTGGCTGAGGGCAGTCAAGTTTTCCTACGTGGTGCAGGGTAGAAACTCATGGAGATGCAGAAACCCTGGGTGGGTGGGTGCAGTTGAGGTGCTGTGGATTTCCCCTCTGTGCCCTGAGCTGCAGTGCATTCAATGGGAAGACACTAGGGGGAGATGTGTGAAATGGAAAAGTACTGACAGGTTTTCCTTCTGAAGCTCCATGAAAGAGTTGGTAGAGGCCAAAAACCACCTTCTGTGCCCTGTGGAATGTAGCTGGCAAAGGTAGCACCACTGCACAGCGGTGGTAGCTCTAAAAGGCATTACAGTGCCACTCGCTGGGGTTTTGTTGTCCCTTAACCCTTTGAGTATGTGTCTGGGTGGTGCCTGTGGTTGAGCTCCTGTTGCTGTGTGTTCTGCAGCCCACAGAACCTGATTGCACAGTCTCAGTCCGGCACTGGCAAGACGGCTGCCTTTGTCCTGGCCATGCTCAGTCGTGTGGAGCCTGGGAACAAGTATCCACAGGTAAATCTTCCGGGATTTGAGTGCTTCAGGGGCTTGTGGTGGTGAAGTGCCACCTAGTGAAGAAGCTGGACTTCTCTCGAGACCTTTGATAGTGAATTCAGTTTGATGAACCCATCTCTGTGATCTGCTGCTTAGCAGGGAATGGGGATTTGGGGATCTGAGCAAAGCACCTTTAATGCAAACGATGTGGATTTTGCTCACAACTTGTTCCTATTAGTCCCTGCCTTGCATCACTCAGGATGATCTGTGAGGAGATAAATAGGGGATGTCATAAGCAAGTGTGATAGCATTGCCTGTGGTGTTGATCATCTCAAACATGTTATCCCTCTGTCCCACCAGTGTTTGTGCCTTTCCCCAACGTATGAGCTGGCGCTGCAGACAGGGAAAGTGATTGAGCAGATGGGGAAGTTTTATCCAGAGCTGAAACTTGCCTATGCTGTCAGAGGCAATAAGTGTGAGTACAGTGATGCTGCTGTAAGAGTTGTAAATGAGACTGGAAATGAGACTACAATGTTCCTTGGGTGCAGTACATTAAACCAACAGTGGAGCAGTTGAGGCTGGTTGAGGGAGGGGCAGAGCATTCCACTTGTCTTACAAAAGCCTTCCTTTCTATCCCAACAGTGGAGAGAGGTCAGAAGATCTCGGAGCAGATTGTGATTGGCACTCCTGGCACTGTGCTGGACTGGTGTTCCAAGCTCAAATTCATAGATCCCAAGAAAATCAAAGTGTTTGTGTTGGATGAGGCTGATGTGATGATAGCAACCCAGGGCCATCAGGACCAGAGCATCCGCATTCAGAGGTAAGGACTGGCTGTACCTTGCCCAAGGTGATTTTGGTTCCTTTAATTACAGCTCTTCTGTACCACAGGGACAGCAGGGTTAGATTCTTGAATGGTGTCTTCACCGATGAAGCAACAAGATTAAACTGATATATTTAGCTGTAATCCAGCTGGTTAATAGAGGCAGTGTCAGGGGGTGACAAGCAGTTTCATTTTCGTACAGAATAAAAAGCCTGTCCCTGGAGCAGGGTTTATTCATTGGTAAGAAGGCAAGTCTGGATGCCACTGGTCCATGGGGGAGCGATGAGGTGTTGGTAAGACTAGGGTTAGCCCTTCCAGCCACTGGAATAACTGTGCTGAGGTTATTGTTCTGCTTCACCCATGGCTTTAGTCCCATCAGGAGATCGGGGGGGGGGGTGACAGTGTTGCATGGGAACCCTGCCCATTTGCTCTCTCTTGCAGAATGCTCCCCAGGGACTGCCAGATGCTGCTGTTCTCAGCCACCTTTGAGGATTCCGTGTGGAAGTTTGCTCAGAAAGTTGTTCCTGACCCAAACATCATCAAACTGAAGCGAGAGGAGGAGACTCTGGACACTATTAAGCAGTACTATGTTCTGTGCAGTAACAGAGATGAGAAGTTCCAGGCCCTCTGTAACATCTATGGCGCTATCACCATTGCCCAGGCCATGATCTTCTGCCATGTGAGTCCTTTCTGGGAATGTCAGTCCCAATGATCCCAGTAGTGCCTGCTGCTGCTCGGTGCTCACAAACCTCGCTTTGTGCTTCAGACTCGGAAGACAGCCGGGTGGCTGGCGGCAGAGCTCTCCAAGGAAGGCCATCAGGTGGCACTGCTCAGTGGGGAGATGATGGTGGAGCAGAGAGCCGCGGTCATAGAGCGCTTCCGAGAGGGCAAAGAGAAGGTGCTGGTGACCACAAACGTCTGTGCCAGAGGTAGGGCATGGCAGAGCTGGGCTGGGCTGAAGCAGCAGTTCCTGATGTAGCAGATAAGCTTCTGGAAACAATTTGCATCCTTGAGTGTCCCAGTCTGGACAAATTGGGGTCCTTAAAGTCATTCCTGCTGACCAGGGCTGTGCATGTAAAGATGATGTGGGCAAACACAGGATTCCTTGTAGGATTCCTGCAGCTTGAGATGAGAAAGTCCATCCTGTGAGGAGCCTGCTTGGAACTGCTGAGCCTTGGTCTTTAAAATAACCATGTGCCAAAATATGGAGATCTTGAACGCTGCCAGGGATGGGGCAGCCACAGCTTCTCTGGGCACCCTGTGCCAGCGCCTCAGCACCCTCACAGGGAAGAGCTTCTGCCTTATCTCCAACCTGAACTTCCCCTGGTTCAGTTTGAACCCATCATGCCTTGTCCTGTCCAACTGTGCTGTTGGATAACCTGGGTACAGTGAGCAAACTGCCCATGGGTCAGGCCCAGATGCAGCTGCTCCTGCTTCTGAGGTGGTTTAATAGTTGTGTCATTGGATGCTGTCTGTTTCTCAGGGATCGATGTGGAGCAGGTCTCTGTTGTTATCAATTTTGACCTTCCTGTGGATAAAGATGGAAATCCAGACAATGAGACGTATCTGCACCGGATCGGACGTACGGGTCGCTTTGGGAAGCGAGGACTGGCTATTAACATGGTGGACAGCAAGCACAGCATGAACATCCTCAACAGAATCCAGGAGCATTTCAGTATGTACCCTCAGACTTTCTTCTTCCTTTAAACTTAGTTATTTCTGTAGGGTTTTGACTGGCTGTGTTCTGAGCAGATCTGCTGGATGTTTGTTGAGCCTTAAACTGGCCACACATCAGCTGTGTTTTGTGCAGTCATAGGTTCCCAGCCTGGTTTGTGTTGGAACGGACCTCAAAGCTCCTCCAGCTCCAACCCCTGCCATGGCAGAGACACCTTCCACTGGAGCAGTTGCTCCAACCCCTGTGTCCAACCTGGCCTTGAACACTGCAGGGATGGGGCAGCCACAGCTTCTCTGGGCACCCTGTGCCAGCGCCTCAGCACCCTCACAGGGAAGAGCTTCTGCCTTATCTCCAACCTGAACCTCCCCTGTTTCAGTTTGAACCCATCACCCCGTGTCCTATTGCTACAGTCCCTGATGAAGAGTCCCTCTCCAGCATCCTTGTAGCTGCCTTCAGACACTGGGAGCTGCTCTGAGGTCTCCACACAGCTCCTCATCTCCCTGAGCCCAGCTGAAGGAAGCAGCTTTCCCTTCTCCGTGTTACAAACCCTGATAAGATTCTTTCTCATTTTTCCAGACAAAAAGATCAGCAAATTGGATACTGATGACTTGGATGAGATTGAGAAGATCACTAACTGAAGCACAGCTGCTGGAGCCGGTGCGTTCCCTGCTGTGGAAGCTCTCCCACTCCAATTGGATCAGCTTTGGATTGGCACGCCTCAGCTAGTCCCAAAAAGGACTCTCTAAGATCTGAGTATACAAAAATTACCTCATTTTAAATTACAGTTGGACTTCAAATTGTGCAACTTGTAGGGAGGAAGAGGAAATGTTTACAGAAGCTTTTAACATTTCTTAGTTTAGCCTTAAAAACGGGAAGGTCTTTTGAATTCTAAGAAATACACTTGCCAAAACACGGGCAATAGCAAATTATCTAAAGTAAATTGAAGATGAATAGAAAAGCTTTATTGCCTTGAATTGGAATTCATGTTCAGCATTAACCTGATCAGTTAAAATCCAACAGCCGAATAGATAATGGACAGAAGGAAAGAAATGAGAACCCACAACTATCCACGATAGTCCCAAACAAGGCAGCTGGCTTTGGGTGAAGTACTCAACTTGTACAAAATAGGATGTCATTCTCTTTGGCGCTCCCCTGAGCTCTTTACGCCTCATTTCTGGCTTCCTGATGGATTTGCCCTGCTTTTCCTTACATAAATTGTCCTAAGGATGCCTCCAGTAGCTCACTCTTGCAAACACAGGTGCCGTGTTGTTTCTGCTGGGCAGCATTTTCATTGAGTTTGTCCTTGAGTTTTTCGAATGGCCACTGTCTGGTGGGGAGGGAGCTCAAGCATCTCCTTGAGAGGTTTACCTGAAGCCTTTGACCTCACCAAGGAGTAGGTGGATGGGGAGGGATAGTGTGAAAGGAGCTAAATTCACCTCCATGCAATGCTAATAATAGTTGGACTGGGGATCAGTCACCTTCAGGCAGGTTCTGAGATGCTGCTGTGTGGCCCAGCATGAATAATGGACAGAACTGCTGGGCTGCACCCATAGGGGTAGCAATCAATCAATCATGCTAGCTTTGATTGACCAAACCCAACCTTTTTAGACCACCACATTTCCCCTGTTCCAGTCTGTTCCAGTCCCAGAGTTTGGAGTTCAGTGGCTCAGACAAATCCCAGCTGGGAAGCACTCTGCTTCCATTGTGCTCGTAGTGCAGTCCCTCATCCCGGGGGATCCCTGCTGGAGAAGGAATGACATACAGCTTCCATGCTCGGGCTCTTGGCTCGGTTGGGACCATTCTTGTGTGGGTTGTTCCAGCCTGGTTTTCAGGGAGAAGGAGGCGCCTGAACTAGAGCTTAGGGTGCACAGCTCTTCTTCTGGGGGGAAAATGGGATGTGCTCGGTGCAGGAATCACTTCCACAACCAATGTATAAATTGTAAATTTACCTAGGACTTTTGTTTCTTTGCAATTTTGGCCATCCTATTCTGTTCAAAGACAGGAACATGGATCCTTTTACCAAGTAAAAAAAAAGGCTCATTTAAAAATGTACCTAAAATTTTAGGAACTCGTGCACCCTTTTATCGATTTGTATAAAGGCTTTAGTGAAAAAAAAAAAAGAAAAAAAAACAAAACTAAACTTTTTGTATTCTGGGGTGTATCTATTTTTATTCTGTTGGAAACCTATTTAACGTGGCCGGTGCGTGAGTGCGTGGCGAGTGGAAGACTTGTTGCAATCACCTACTTTAATAGTACAGCTGAATGACCTGGTGACAGCAGAGGATGGGGTTGAGTTGGCAGGAAAGCTGCTGCTGGTCCTGTGTGCTGTTTCTAATGTACTTTGAATTGGAATAAAGAACATAACTGAGCAATGGCTCTTCTTGCTTCAATGCTTTGTTGGTTTAAAGCCCTAAGTAAGGCCATTCACAACCATGAATCTGGAGTTTTCTATTTATGACCTCCTCAAAGCAGCCTGTGATGGGGTGAACTTCACCTAATTGAATCTGAGATTCCTAAAAGCTTACTATGTGATTCCACACCATAAGTGGGGTCAGATAACTGCTGTTCTTCCCTCCCTGGTGCTTCTTGGGCCAGACTTGCTGCTGAGAACTCCCCTGCATCCATCCCTGGAAGACTTCTGAAGGGAAGAGAAGGGCAACGGGGGGAGACAAGGTGTTCTCCCTTGCACTAGCTATGATCAAGACTTACTGTGATTTAAGAAAAGGGAATTACTAATATGCCCATTTTTGGAGATGCTGGAGCCTGGCTGAGTTTGAGGACCACGCATTCAGTTTTATCTCACATGGAGATAGAGTAGATATCCTCCAGCTTGAGAAGTGCTGTCCCCTGTGATCCAAATTGCTCTTTCCTCTTCTGTCATCAGCCCCTGTGCCCTCAAACCCATGTGGTGGTCACTCTATCCCTGGCTGTTAGCACTTCTGCCATCCTGTGCTTGATACAGGACAGGGAGAGGAGCTCCAGGAAGGCATGTGCAAGGTGCTGAGGGCAAGGTCCTGGCTGAGTATTTCCTGAGGTATCTACCATCAAATTAACAATGTTTTTTGTGTTCCATGAGAGGCAATGGCTCCACCTCCAGTTCACATAAATCAGTTAAAATCCAAGCTTCACCCTAAAAGGTTTTATTGATTGCACTACCACACAGCACGAAAACACTTTGAAACGCAGCAGTAACACACACAAGACCAGAAGAAGGGAGTTAATCACGTAGCACTGAATGAGACACAAAACAGTTCCTGTAACACAGTGAAATCCTTTGCTCCCCACTGAGGTTCGACCAAAAGGACCTGGATGTTTCAGTGTCCTGGTCTCCCCCTGAAGACACTAGGATTGCTGCTGCACAGTCACCTGCAGCAGTAGGTAAAACCCTTTCACCCGGTACCACTTCTAGAGAGCCACTGGACACTTGCTTTAGAACAAGATGCTTTTGGTCAATGCCAGCATGAGCATTCTGCTGCTGCTCTGGTTCTACTGCTCTGAATTGGTTTGGCACTGAGGTTAAAAACAGTTGGGTTTACCCCAAAACATTAAAATCAGCTCATTTGTGTGGCAAATGAGCCTTTTTTTCTAGCAGATGGAATTATATGAACCATATGAAGCTCCATTAGAAACCTAAAAGATCTGGTTTATTTAGCACAAGCATGTTGTATTGATTTAAAACCTCCAAAATCACCCTATGAGCCTTTAATGATGGTTTGGTAAAACCTGCTCTGCTGCACGAGCCAAGTAAGTCCCCAGGCAAATGCCAAAGCAGCACTTGCTTTCTTGGACTAACTCATTTCAGTGTAAAGGGGCTAAATGGAAGTATTTGTAACATCACACCATAACTGTGCATCTATTCTTACCTACAGATCACACAAGCTGGAGGAGAGAAGGAAAACTAAGTGGAAATTCCAGGTGCTCAGCAACACAGCCAAAATAACGGCTGTTTGTTCCAAAAAGGATGATGTAGTCACACTCCTAAAAGCTGCACTGAGGTTACTCAGAAGAAGCAGAGCCCGTCCAAGTGTATCACCATCAGTCATGTCATTGAATACTTCACCATCATCTATTAACAGGTTGTTACTGTTATTTCTGCATGGTTTGGGGGTTTGAGCTCCATCTCAGTCACTCTCAAGATGTTCAGGATGATGACAACCTACTGAAAATGGTCCTCCAGAGTAAACCACTTCCTTTCCTACCTTCCCAAATAGGTGCTTTGCATCCAGATCCACTGTGGGAAGTGGTACCTCCCTGAAATACGGGAAGGAACAAATGGAAAACTCTTGGAAACATCTGCAACGTCAAACAAACAAAGGGTGGTGATGCTCAGAAAGCAATTTCTGATGGCACACGTGAAGAAAAGTGCTGCTGATGTAACACATACATACAACTCAAACACCATCTCAAGACATACACACAAGTCTGCTTCACAGGGAGGGTTTGGAAGGTGACAAAACGAAGAAGTAGCCCCAGGAGACATCAAACTATTTTTCAGATGAAGTGATGCATCCCACTCAGCAGAAGGACCCTAAAGATCAGCATCGTGCTGCTTCTTCTGTCGGATGCACAGGACGGACTTGTGCAGGATCCCACATTCATGGAGGGACCTCGTCAGGTCAGAGAAACTCCTGCGGGGCACCTCCATCGTTTCAACACTGCAGTGCTTGTATTCAGCTGATGTTTTCTGCTCTGCCATGGCAAGGACCGTCTGGAGACTGTCAGTGGGCTGGAAATGATGTTCAAACCTCTGCCCAGAGGGCGAGCGAACAGCAAGCAACAAGTGCAATTCTTCCTTTGGCAGCTCTTCCAAACCTCCCAGAGACGATGCTGAAGGGCTCATTTTCCCTCCTGGCTTCTCAAGAGGACAATGCTTGTGTGAGCTCCCCAATGACATGCTGGCAGATTCTTGCTTTCCAGAAGGAGTTTTGCCTTTTGGAATGTCCTCCCGCTTCCCGCTTACCTTCAGCTGGTCGACCTGTTCAGCTACTGCTTCCACAGTGCTGCTCCCTGTGCCCTTGAAGCCGATGGAGGGGAGCACCCTGTACTTGTTCAGGGAAGAGGAGGTCCTCAAAGGCACGTGCTGCAGGAGCTCTGGGATCTCCTCGGGAGACAACTGGCTGGACAGGAGTGCTGGTTTCCTGAACAATACTCTCCGGCTGCTCACTAGCTGGTGAGGAGCTGGTGGAGGTGGTGAAGATGGCACGTGGCAAGGACAGGCTTCCGTGCTCTGAGAGTAGTTGAGGCTGGACCTGGTGCGTCCCTTGGCAGATTTTGGCCTGGTGACGTGCATGTTGGTGGTGTCTGACCACAGAGAAGAGGCTGCTGTGCTTGAAGGGAAGCAGAGCTGAGATGGTGCTGAGTTAGCAGAGCTGCTGTGGCCATTGCTTCTCAAGGCACCTGTGGATGGGGCAATAGAGGGAAGAGTTACAGGAACTGGCCAGAAAGCTTCAGAAGAGCTTAATCCCCCCTACAGCTCCCACTTCTGTTCCTGCACTGACAGATTGAGTTCTGATGTGGACTTCAGGGTAAGACTGACTGAACTCTGAACTCGGCTTTCTAAAGATCTCTGAAGACCTCTGAGACAAGCCTGATTCAATACAGAGAAGCCCATTCTGACTTCTGCGACCAAAGCTGCTCAACAGAGATTGATATTAGCCCCTTATTAAAGATGAAGCCGCATTCTGTTCAGCTGTGCGTTTTCCAACTTAAGCTCCTCTCAGACCACTTGTGGTCCAGGAAAAAGGACAAAGCAGTCCAGAAGCCCAGAAAACTGAGCCATAACCTCACATCAATGTTTTGGAGAAGTCCAACAGGGCCATAGAAGAGTTTGGGTGGAAGGGACCTTCGAAGCTCATCCAGTCCAACCTTCTGTACTGAGCAGGGACACCTTCATTTAGATGAAGTTGCCCAGAACCACATCCAGCCTGGCCTGGAATGTCTCCAGGGATGGGACATCCACCACCTCTCTGCGCAACCTGTGCCAACGTTTCACCACCCTCAGTGTAAAGGGTTTCTTCCTCACATCCAGCCTGAAACAGAAGGTCCACAGCTCCTCTATGCTTTGCTCAGTAGGAGTTATCAAAGGGAGGAGGGGGGAAGTCAATCTTGATCCTTTGGCATTCTCCAGCAGTGATGAAGTTGGCCTCACCCACTGCCCGTCACCCAGATGGGACAAGCAACAGAAGGAGCAGCCCCCGTGGTTGCTCCACAGCCTTTTAGCAGCGATGAGTTCCTTAATGCGTGATTGCTCCTCCACCTCCCTGACAGCAACCCAGCACCCAGCACAGCCAAAGCTGGGTCTCTCAGCAGAGATGTGCCCTGAGCAGCTCCAGCATGAAGCTGCTTGGAGACAGAGAGCTCTGTCCCGCTGTGAGCACAGAACAGTGCTAGGGACAGGGACACTGTTCCAATGGCTCACTGGGAGGGAGGGGGGTGTTCCCTTTATTCACTGCCCCCAACACATAACTCCAAGGCAACAAGAAGCTGCAGTCGTACCCTCTGAGCAGGAGCTCCCAATGCATTGCAGGGCCTGGGAGATGTCATCAATTCAATGGATAAACCCCCAGAACAAACAGCCCACCAGAAGCCACGGTGCGACCCCCTGAGAGAGGGGCTGTGCCCCCCAGCACAGGCTGTAGTTCCATCAGAGCGGCCGTTTAAACGCAGTGCACCATACATTGGGGTGCATGGCTGGGACACGGCGCTGCAGCCAGGGAGGGGCTGTGCCCACAGGCACCCCAAGCCCCGGCCCCACAGCCCAGCCCTTAGCAGGGCCCTCAGTACTACGGTTTGGCCCCAGCCCCACACATGAGCCCAGCCCTGGGTCCACACCGGACCCGCAGACAGGGACCAGGCCTCTGCTCCAACTTCACCGCCCTACAGCCCGGCCTTGGCCACTCAGCCCTGCCCCACAGCCGGCCCTAGACCGGCCCCATGGCCTCATAGCCCTGCCCCAGACCTGCCCCATAGCCCCATAGGCCTGTCCCACAGCCTGCCCTAGACCGGCCCCAAGGCCGCATAGCCCTGCCCCATAGCCCCACAGCCCCTCCCCCCCGCCCC
>JANRGW010014459.1:0-30277 GCA_024733675.1 Psilopsiagon aymara | reverse complement strand
GCCCATGGCAGGGGGGTTGGAACTAGATGATCTTAAGGTCCTTTCCAACCCTAACTATTCTATGATTCTATGATTGTTACTTATGTGTGGGGAACTCGACTCCATATGCAAACAGAGCAGCTGACTGTGAGATGGAGAATCATAAACAAATCTAGAGGTACCTGTTACTCTTAATCACTTCGAGGACACCAGAACTTTTTGTAAAAATCAGTGGTGGGGCACCAACTTCAGACTGCACAAAGTAAATGTTCCTGCAGGTGAAACAGCGTGCAGGGGATGCAGGCTTGCCAGTCAATTCCTGCTTGACTCATCTTTCTTCTAGAAGCAATTTTTACAAAAACCTGGACCTGATTCTGGCCAGGTTTGCTTTAAAAGGTCTGCTGGCCATCATTTGGTCAGCAGGTCAGGAGCCCTTTTGGACAGTCTGCTCTGTTTCTTCCTTGCTGAGCAGGTTGCCTGCAGTGGGACATGGATGTTAGTGGGATGTCACAGCATGAACAGCCTCCTATCAAATTACAGCCCTCAGTCCGCAGACCGAGCGTGATGGTTCAGTTACATCTTAGTGTGTTTTCCATGCAAACTGCGGTATTTAACTTTGGGTACATCCTGAGGATCCTAATGGGACATAATTATAACGGCCATGCCTTGCCTGGGGGCCCACCACCCAGGAACTATGGGCAGGCTGCAGACTTCCTCGGGGTAGTATTTCCAAGAAACTCTCTGATGTGATATACACCCGCAGAGGCACACAGCAAGAGTGCAGAGGCTCAGACACACTGCAATGTTTGTGCAAGTGGGCACAGGGATAGAAAGTCTCTTTGTTCCCTACCCTCTCCTGCTCCCACACTCAAGTTTTCAAATGTGGGTGCTAGACTCTGATGGCACTTTTCAGCACCTACAATGGTGTGATTGATGAACTTTAAGATCAAACTGGGTAGCTAGTTTGCCAGACTGAGATATTTTGTGCAGGGCCCCATGTTTAAAAATTCGTCGGATGTTGAAAGTTTGAAATGGTTTCAAACGATCTGCACCTCAAGAAGCAGCCTGTAAATGAGCACGTTAGTTTCATTTCTTTCTATACCACCACCATTGAAAGCTTCTTGTCTAAATTTTATTACCTAGAAAATGGCAATAGCACTTTGGTCATTTGCTGTATCATATGTGATATGCACAGTATCATGACACTGAGTAGTCTGAAGCCATTATCTTGTTAGGATGATATAGTTCACTCCAGCACCACCCTTTGCTGCGTGAAGAACCAACCCTCAACCACAAATCAGAATTTTTTAATCTCAGTAACCTGAAGTGAATGGTGTTTTGTTTTTCTTTTACAGTAAAGTCGGAGGTTATGTAGCTGCTACAGATTAAGAATTAACAACTAAGGCATTTGATGCTCAAAGGAAACAGCCTATTGGTGCAAAAATCACAAAGGCCATGTTTTTACTTTCCAGCTTCCAAATATTTACTCTTAATAATCTTTTCATCACCATAATTTTAGACTTTATATTCCTGCCCTGTTCTAAGACATGATTCAGCCTTGCCTGGTAAGTCACTTTCATTGCTGTAAAGCTCTTACTCAATAGTTGTTTCTCTAATTGTCATGTGCTAATTGATTCTAAATTAACTAAATAAACCATTTTTTCTTAACATGGTGGGAGAGGGAAGTTATACCTCTTTAGCTATACTTTGTTGTTTCCTCACTAAACGCAACTCCTGCTTATCTTTCACTGACAGTAACTTTGGGTATCACTTTTCACTCAGAGACTCCAATGAGGGGAGAGCTGTACCATACCCCTGTAATTGATACTGGGCACTGTGATTGAGGGGTGGCTGGAGAACAATTAGCATGTGGGTGTAGGACACTTGTGGCTCAGATTGTCAGGGGGATGAACATCATGAAGAGAAGGGTATGGGGGGGGAATTTGTTCCTGGGGAGCTCATTGATACTCAGCTTGAACACGGGGGCCACAGCTACTCCTGAGCAAGATTTGGGCTATTATTCCTTAAGCAGGAGGAATCTTAAGACTGTAAATCAGTAACTTTTTGTTTCTCTGTTTCTTATTCAATTACCAGGTGCAATTTCCAGTGGAAATAAACTTGGCTTTGGAATAACAGTGAAAGATAATCAAAGCAACTCTCTTATCCCACATCAAACCCTTCACTTGCTCAGTCAATATACTCTGGACAGGTTAGGCCTGATGCCACTCTAAGTGTTTCTGCTACCAAATACTGTTTTCTTTCACTGTCTCTCACTCCATTTTTCACTAATAATTTTTTCTTACTTGATCTCATTTAAGCATAGTATTATTCTCCTGTCAGTTCCACACATATGCAAAAAGAAACTCCAATGGAAGGAAATGCTGCAGGGGGAAAGCAGAGAGAAAAAGGCAGTATGAGGGTCCTGAGAACAAATTCATAAGGTGGCCTAAACAGATACACCCAGAAAAAGGGCAGATCACCCCTCATAAGTCACTCTCACCTAAGGGAGCTTGTGCAGCATTACTGTAAACACAGTTAGAGAGGGCTGACGTAGGGGTTTGAGTGCAGAAGCTCTATGTGGCTTCGGGTTATAGTAGCAAGCTCTGGAGCGCAAACAGGACCATTGCACTGCACAGCCCAGATTTGCTGAGATGCCTATAGGCCATTGGCTTACACAGTTGCATCTGTCCTTCTCACAGAAACAAGTTTTAACATCTCTTTTTGACACATTTAGCCAAAGTCTATTCACTTCACAAGACACTGATGCTGACCACACTCTAACACCAGTGATGACTGGCTGGCTGTAGAATAATAGTAGTAAAAATGCTAATTACACTCATTTGCAAGGTGAACAAGGGTCATGTAACATTCATGAAAAGGTCACCTTGTGAGGTACCCGAGAATGAGGAATTCTGACCTTTAGGACTGAACAAAGCCCTCTGAAAGCATTTGCTTTTGCTAGCTCTGAACACAGTCACTCAATAAATGGGTATTGGCTGAGGAAATGAAGAGATCCCAGGAATGAGACTGCTGCCTTTCTCCCAAAGAACCCCCCAGTTATCAAGAGAAGTGAGTGGTCTGGAAGAAAAACTGTTGATGTCTCTTCCCTGAAGGTACTTCAAACAGTAAACGAACACACAAGATCCCATGTTTATTTTCTTTTAAATATCTTTTCGAAAATATTGTGTGATCCAAAATATGTGTTTTTCAATTTTGCGTGCCATAGCCCAGCCATGAGTGATGTATTTTATCCATATTCATAACAGTGTACAAACTTTCTATTCATAGCTCTCTCCACAGCATAAATTTTAGTGGGCATCCTGGAATTTCTTTCTGCAGCATATAGTAATCCTTTACCTGAGGGCTTGCTCCAAATCAATGTTTACATTCCTCTGACAGCTCACTTGAAATGTAAAGGAACAAGGTATGTAAGTCTTCCATTAAATAACTGACTACATTTACATGTTTGGGGGAGGAAGGCACATAGCGTTCCTGCACTGGACTGGGTGCAGGAATGTCCAACCTTGTTTCCTCTCATAAATATTTCATAATAGAAAAGACCTTAAAAACATGCCAATTCAAACTGTGGATTGACCCTTCCAATTCTAGGCACTGTAGCTAGGAGGGACTGAAATAAACACCACAAGTAAGCACTGCCTGCAGCAGCCAGTCATCTATGGAAACCACAGCCTCCTCTTTGGTCCTGAGGACCATCGTTTCATTCAGAGGCTATTCAAGGGAGGCAGACTGAAGTGGAGGGTGGTGGGTGGCAAGGGTCACACATCAAAGGTGCCAAGGAAGGTGGAAACAATCTGAAGAAAAACTTCCAAGTCTGGGATTGGGTTTTATTTTATTTCACCCAGTTCAAGCAAACAACATTTTTACTTACGTTAATGAAAGAATGTCTCAGCAGCTAGGAAAAAGCATTCCAAAACAGTAAATAGGAAAAATGCCCATGCACAGTGTATCTATCCAGTTACTGAAGTAAATGTGCTCCTGTTTGCTTACTAGAGTGCCAAGTCTACTCCAACTTCTGTGATTCCAGCTATTCACATGGGGTTTCTTTAACCTTTTAATCATTATTCCTATCACCAGGGCTGTTTGCTTGGCCACCCTCCTTAAAGCTGCCACTAAGCTGGGGCTGGCAGGCTACCAAAACATCCCCAGGAGAAAGAGCAGCACAGGAAGTCAGGAGTTTGTTATTCTGCAGGAAACCAAACACACAGATTTCTCTGGTCACTCCTGTCCACCTTCCTTGGCAGTTGAGCTCAAATAAGATATCCTTCAGCTGCCTTTGATATCCTTTAACTGAGGGGGCATGTTGTTTAGCCCCAGGAGAAAGGTAAAACACAGAGACTCTTTCTCCTCCACTACTTGCATTCCCGCACAGTAAAAAATCTCATGTTTCCCAGTTATGATTTTTGGTGCTTCCCATAAGTGTTCCTTGAGAAGACCATATTTTTTTCCTTTCCTCTCGACTGCTGTCAAGACTACTCAGAGGCCTCTCTAAGCTGACACGAGGAGTTTGTGAAAACTGAGCTAAACCAAAACTAGTACTAGTTTTGTTTCTGCTCACAAAATCTCTCAAAATCTGAGTGACTTCTTGTCCAAACGTAACAGCCTTACTTTAAATGAAGGAAAGTGTCATGGATGTTTACGTGATTTACAGTGGCATAAAACTAGGGGAAGGAAACGTACTCTAGTAGCTACAGTAAATGAGAATTACCACAATAATAGTTTGTAATAAAACCCAGTCGCTTCTCTGAGGAACAAAATTGCCTCTCTGCATCCTCGAATTAAGTTTGGATCTGAACTCTTTGTGAGCTAATTTCCTGTACAGTCCCCAATTCACAGTGTGGAAACCAGGGCATGTATATGTAAAGTAACTTGTCCTAGTGTCACAGAGGAAGTCAAAGATAAATCCAGGAGTGGAAACAAACCAGACCATACTATAAATGTGCACAATTCCCACTAGAATCTAAAAGTATATTTATTCAAGCCTAAATTTTACTCCTAATACTCCTGTGTCTTAAATCCAAAACTATGCTTTGTCTACCAGTAATTTCAAAATCTACCCATTATTGGGAAGATGTATTCATTAGGCAATTGATACAGTTGCATTCCATGCCTCTGTGCAATTCTTTGCTGAATTATATTTATATACATCCTCTACCAGCATGTTTCAGAGAAGTGCAGTAAGGACAAAACAATCTGAGGAGGAGAGACAGTTTCATTCAGATATTTCTTATTTAAAGTCATAGGTATTATCAAGCAGTTATCATTGCCAAAATGTTTTTGCATCTCATGCTACAAAAGTCACTCTTCCGTGTGACACTCAACATGCCCAAGAAATGTTCCTGGAGATATGAACCCTTTTCAGCATACTTTTGAAGTCCACAGACCTGGGGTTCATTTAAATGATGAAACAGATGACCAAACTGACCTGTCCTTGCTGGAAATAACCTGACATCCTCCTTCCAGTACTTAGAGCACTCTTATCAAAAACCAGTTCACAAAGTCAGGTGGCACATAGTGAGAATAATGAGTTCTGATCTTCCAGGGTTTTATAAACTGACTTGACATTACGGTATACATCTTCCAGTGTAGGTAGTAGCTTATAGAGAAGCCTAATGGGATTTCAAAGATGTTAGTACTTTGTTCATATAGATACAGACAAGCACCTCAGAGGTTAATATCTGTGCCTACCAATGTAGTCAGAGTGCACTGCAGAAATATAAACATATATAATCTTTATCAAAAATGTAGCTACGTAAATCTCTCACTCTCCTTCTCAAATATTGATGAAAACATGATCAACATGTACTGGTACTCTTCCATAGCAACTCATGCATCCCAGTCCAACTTTTACATTGGAGAGCCCAAGAAACTTGAAGCATGTCCCTAGGATTGGCAGGCTGAGATTAACTTGCAATTTTCTAATGACAGAGGTGCAAATATTGACATCTTAACATCTCAATCAAGTTTTTCAATAGGATTTCCTTCGAGAATTTCCATTGTGTTTAGCTGGTGGACTGTAAAATCTATCAGCAGTCCTCCACCAAACAGTTCCAGAAAACCATTGCAAATGGGAAGAACCACAATTAGAATTGGGCTATGGTGTGTCACTGTGTCATGGTTGCATATCCTAAACATAGAAGCTGAGAGACATTTCCTAAATTACCAGGTCATTTCTAAGCATATTCCTGTAGGTTTCAGCGTACTTTCCACCACACCACCAACCTCATGCTGTTAGCTCCCTGGAAGTAGGATATAGAGCCCTGTCATTCTAAAACATTCCTCTAGCGCAAGGCTAATCTTATACATCTAGAGACTGCCTGCATCACCATTAAGTCTCATTGGAACTGTACTTCAAGCCCCTCTGCAACTCCTGTACTCCAGAAACCAAGTAAAAGGTCTGCCATTTCCCACACTCAGGAAAAAATCCACACTGGACGTTACTGCCTCTGCATCATGTGACAAACGGTGACAAAGCTGAACCACAGTTTACACACTGCAAAGCAGCAAATCAGATAGCCCCAGTGAGATTAAAATGGGCAAAATAAGAAGTTTAAATCATCTATACAAGCCCTTAAAGTTATTCCTCTATTGTCACATTCTGGAGGAAACAAAATCTCTTTGAAAAGTAGTATGTTCCTCCAAAGCAGCAGTGACAGCTCTTTACACCCAATCATTTAATATAAGTTGGAGAGCTGTTTAAAGTCTTTGAAAATAGGAATTTTCATTCTTCTTTACCAGAGTGGAAAGTTACTTCACAAGTTTCAAAATACTTGCAAATTTATCTAGGTTTGAAAAAAACAAAACAGTATGTAATATGTATAAAGCCTCAGATTCCTTGGGGCTTGTTTATTTCCAAGTTAAGCAACCAAAGCATTTGACAGTTACCAGAAAGAGGGTGCTTTTGTGCTGGTAACATCAAATACAGTTTACCATTGTCTGTGGAACAATTTTCTGTCAAGAAACCTTTTTTGCTGAGCACTGGGTAGCAGCAGACTTTTGCTATTAAATACAGTCCTGTTTAACACCAACAACCCAGCGGCAGAATGTGAACCACTTCCATTTGGTAATCCATGGTGATTTATTACTTTCTGTGAAGCTAGCAAACATCTCTCATTTCCAATTTTCACAGGTATCTCATAAAAAAACAACAAGCTCTCCAATTCAGAAAACAATTAACAAAGTAAATATCCAAAAAAAATCCTTGGTTTGGTATTTCATCTTTTGTTGTATACATTTCAGACCAAATTTTGCTTCTGTTCATGTACTTTCAATATTTAGGGGTGAATAGATCCCTGTGAGCCACTGGGAAAAGATAAAGTGGTCCACAGAGGGTTTAGTGCCTGGATGTCAGATTATTGGTTGTGCACTGACTGATAGCTAAGCAGTATCAGGTTTTTTGTATTAGTGTTATCCATTGCTATCACTATCACTCCATTATCACTTATACTTTGTTCCTAAGGTCCACCATCAGATGCTATTGGCAAATATAGAACAAAGAAAAAGTAAGCTAGTTGTATTTTTTATGTTTTAAAAGCTTCACTGGAGACAGGAGTTAAGCAGATAAGCATCATTCAAAAACCATCAGCTGTGGATGAATGAGGTTTGGAGTTATTTTTTGTACCTTGAACTAATGACAGCTGGACACATCCGCAGAAGCAAAGCTGTACATTCAGATAAATAAAATTTGTGAGATTTCAATCAATGGGACCTTGAAACATTCAGTGCTTCAGAGGCATGGATGATACATCTTATGTTCCTTTGAAAAAGTCACATTGGTATCAGAAGTCAGTGCAGTGCAGAATCCATGAAAGAATAATTTCAGCTCCTTGAAAAGCTCGTAATAATATCCAACTCATTATTTCTGCTGTAGGTTTTCTTTTATAGAAAGTGTGTAAGAAAATAAAGTTTCAAACAGCCCATATATTTGGGCAGTAAGTGATGTCTTGCAACTGAATTTGTTGAAGCATTCGGTTCCTGGCTAGATTACAGTTAGCCTTCACCAGTTTATTGAGTGTCGATGAATGTAGAAGGTGTGAAGGCTGAGTTGAGAAAACACCACTTTGTTACCCACTTTTTCCTGTATGTCCTTCTGGAACACTGGGCCAAAACACTGTGCACTCCATCTATAGTGCTGGCATCAGCTCCCAGAGCATCACTGTATTTCCTTTGGAATGTTACAGCCTATGTGTTAACTGAACAGCAAATGAAGCATACTAATAAAAACAACAACAGAAGCAAAACCATATTGCAGCCTGCTTCAAGTGATTTCTCATCACTTCCAATGCTTGCAGACCATCTTCAGGCCTGCAGGACATGGGCGCAAACAGGCCCTCACTCTGCCAGGCAGCTTCCTTGCAGACACACTCAGCATCAAAAGTCTTGTCAATTATTCCTAAATACACTCATCCTTCTTCGAGCAGGAGGACTGAGGTCAGGGCTAGTTAAAGTATCGAGTCTCCCATTACACACTCTACTTTGCAGAAGCTTGCTGGCTGCCACACCTGCTCTCTGGCATTAGCAAGTGAAAGATTAATTCATTCTTTGTGCCCCGTATTATTTTTTACTTCACAAGAATGCAGCAGCTCTTTTCCGGAGACCATGGGTCATCTGAAGAATGAAGCCCACAAACTCCAGTAGAGCACCTCCAAAAAGACAGCCAGGAGCCATCCCCTTGGGATTCAGCCAGTTCTCTTGTTCCACAATCTGAATTGCTTCTTTCAGATGCTACTGGAGAGAAGAGTTAAATATCAGCTTTGAATGCTGCTTTTTAAAGACAGCCACGTCATTACTCATTTGAAAATAAACAACTCTTGCACTGCACAGTAGAATGAGCTAGGTGTTTCTTGTGCTATCTATAAATTGGTGTTTTTGTCTGTTTTCTCTGGTTTCTTTATTTCCTATGGATAAAGGTCAGTAAAATATGAACAAACATGATTTATTGGGGTACCTTTATGGCAAAATCAGTTTCCAGCACTTAAATCACATAATGATTTTATCACTCCCTTTTATTTCAGCAACATTTGACATGGTTACACCTCAGTTGAAGATGAGGAAGACATGATGAGATATAATCTCAACACATTTGTGTTCCACTGGCTTTATGTTTTCAGACCAACTACTTTCTTCCTCTTCCCTCATATTTCTATTTTATTTTTCCCTGTTTTCTTTCTTCTTGCTCTATTTAAAGTTTTCTTCTTCCCTCCCGCTTAATATTTTTTTTTCAAAATTCTGCTCTCATGCAGCATCCTCAACCAAGATATCTTAGAATAGTCATGTTTTATTAGGAAGAAGACAAGAAATGACAGTGAAGGCTTATCTCTAATAACCAATTCAACAGTGAGAAGTTTGATAGATCTTTTCATAGTTCATCCAGACCAAGCCTATGAGATGGCAAAAAGAGGAGCTTCTGCAGACATCATTACTGGTGGTATTAATGATCTCATCTCCTCTGACGTAGGAAACACAACAGCCAGTGGTCAAGGTGGCTGGGCATAAGGAATGTACTGTAATTTTTAAACAGAAGATGACTAAATGACCACACAGACACTGCTGTGGGGAAAAAAAAGAAAAATGCACTTTTGTTCAGTGTTTGCACTTATGTTGGGGAAAGTGCTGTTACTCTATGTTGCTTTTAAGAGAGACAAAGTATTCTTGTGCTTTGTGATACTTTCAGTGTGATTTCAAAGGGAGTGATAGGAACTGTGCGGCAGCGGTTCATGGCCTGAAGTCTGTTTTATTCCAAGACAGCCTGTAAAGCATTAGGAGGACCATCAGAGCACATACCCTGCTGCCTTCTTCGGATAGAACCATACATCTACCAGGACAAACCAGTGGTATATTTGATTCATTTCATGCAAGAAAGAGTGAGAGCAGATTTAAATGTAGAATTATACTGAGTTAACCTATGACATTATCATAGAATCATGAATGGTTTGGGTTGGAAAAAACCTTAAAGATCATTCAGTTCCAACCCCCCCTGCCATGGGCAGGGACACCTCCCACTAGGCAAGGAAGCTCAAAGCTCCGGTGGCCTTGAACAATTCCAGGTATGGGGCAGCCACAGCTTCTCTGGACAACCCGTTCTAGTGTCTCACCACCCTCATAGTGAAGAATTTCTACCTAAAACCTAAGCTAAATCTCCCCTATTTCAGTTTAAAACCATTGCCCCTTGTCTTGTCATTACATGCCCTCATAAAAAGTCCCTCTTTAGATTTCCTGTAGGCCCCCTTCAGGTATTGGGAAGCTGCTATAAGGTCTCCCTGGAGCCTTCTCTTCTCCATAATAATCTCTCTGTTCTTTTTGTCTTAGAAGCAACACATGTCATGTCTGGATCATGGAAAAAAACACAGTGCTGATATAAGATGCAAGAAAAGCAACACAGGCCCTGTGTTTTTCATGTGGAGATTCACTGCATGATGGTAAAGGATCATTTCAGCCATCAATCGGCTGACTGTTGTAGTATTTGTCGTTGTGGTGCTTATTTGTTTTGCTAAAGGAAATGCTTCAGCCAGGAGCTCACACACAGCCTGGCACAAAATGGAACGTGCCCACATTCCTGACAATGATGGTTTACTTAGCTGTGTGGGGGAGGCTGTTTTCAGATGGCTGTTTAGAGCTCCCATTTTTTTCCTGAAAAAAGGGGAAACATAATACCATGGAGAATCATGGACTTGAGTTGCCTGATTTCACCACCAGACCTAAATTCTTCCAAAACAAAATACCTCAAAACATCCAGTGGGCAATAAGGTGTGCATTTATGCACTGCTGTGGCAGGCTGTGTGATGGTTTTTCATGATGACTTTCAGCCAGCTCAGTGTTACAAACCAGGCGCAGTAGCCTTAGCTCTCTATTGGTCTCCAGGCTGCTGCTGTGGCATAAACTTTTTCTCCAAAATATTTGCTTTACAATGTGTAAGAGTTTTGTACTTCACGTATTAAACCCCCAAATGATTGGCTGAGAATATTAGTAGGTCATTTTAGGAGATGAGATGGCTGTGAAGTGCAGAAGGCTAGGATGGCTCAGCCGGCAGCAGAGGGAGGGTATTGGCTAAGGTTTATGCAATGAGGAAGGCAGTGGAGAAGGTAAGGGAGGAGGTGTTCAACCAAATTCTCCACTAGTAGAACAGGCTCAGTTTAAAACAGTTAAAACCCACTCAAGGGGCAGGCAGTGCGCTTCTGAAACATGCTGCCACAGGATCTGCAGTGAGGAGTCTGAGCAAACCTCCAGGTCCAGAACAGGATTAGATAAGATAAAGTAAAATAGGTCCAAAAAAGACATCACTGGGAATGGAGAGGATGTTTCCCATGCCATCCCCAATCCAACAGTTATTTTTACACATCTTTTAGGCAATCGAGAAAATTTAATCTCCCTAGAATGCCCTCTGCAGAACAAGGAAGGGGGGACCCTGTCACTCCCCAGTGGCTCCCTAGTGAGATCAAGGAGGATGGCTCATTTAGGCTGAAGATAGCTTTAGCTTAAGCCTGTCCCCTCATAAAGAATATTTATCTTAATTAGCCCATGACAACAGTAAAAATTCGTATAATAGAAACAAAGAAACCAATCTTTTGAGCTATTTTTAGAGCAAATAATTGTGCAAAACCTTTACAAAACCTAAGTATCAAATTTTTCTCCCACCATGTCAGCCATCCACTGACAAAGGGAGAGTTCAGCCACAGTGGCTCAGCTTCATAATTGTCCCCCTGTGGCAATGGGATCTGAGAAAATTGTATGACTTCAGCAAAAATGGCCAGCATCTTGAGCCAGGTTCCGTGTACTTTTGACTGCTGGAAACAGCACTGCTAGTCTTGCTTCAGCTCTTGAATGAAAACTAAGTGGATCATATGAGAGCTAAGTGGGTCTTATTTTTTACAGTGGTTTTAGGAAAGAGATTATAGCCTTTGACTCAGAAATTCCTTCCAACATTCATTTTGATCCATTTCTTTGAATTCATTGGGAAAACTGCTTCATCAATCAGACATTGCTTTTCCCACTAAACCCATGCCACAAATTACTTTGGTATATTCCCTTTTATTTTATCTTTGTTCACAATAACCCCAAATTCCTTGACAAATGGCAATCCATGTGTAAACTGTCTGAAAGATAACCTCTTACTGGAAAGTGTACTATACATAATTATGACTCAGTCTGGGAACAACAGAAAACGCCTCAGTGTTTTGGTTTCTCAGCTCCACTCTGTAAAGTTCATCAGCCTTGGTAATCGAGGGCAATAACACAGACTGTCGCATTTCAAGTTTTCTTTACACCATTCTTTGCACTAAAACTGACAAATTCATTGGCATTCCTATGCTTCTGTACCAGCTTTTGTATCCCCAAGCCTCAACTGACCTCTAATTAACAAAATTTATCACCTTGAGAGGAAACCTCTTTCTAGCCTCTGTCCCTGGCTGCAAAGTGTGAAATGGGTACCTATATAAAAATACACATCTGTAATATAATATTTATAAGAATATGCACCCATAATATAACAATGTGTAACAATGGTCTGTGGCTGTAACTTCCCTTTTCCACCACTTATCCACGCCACATGGTTGTGGACTTTCCTTGATGGTTACTGTTAGGTAGAAAAGAATGATAAAAAACACCTTTACTGATGGGGTCTGCCTGCTGGGTCCCATGAGAGAACAAATCTTCACCCTCTCTCTGTGCAGAACCAGGTGTTTTGGGCCTCCTTTTCTTCCTAGGAAAGATTTTTCATGCGGAAGAACACTTTCTACATTTACTTCAATCTTACTCTCACTGAGCTGTAGTGTGCAAAGTAGCCTATTGGCTTTCTGCTTCATGCCTTGCTGTGAATTCAAGAGTAGCATGGATTGCTTGATAGTGCTGGGATTTATCGATACAATGAGTTTTACCAAGTTTACAGTTCTACAAAGTCTGTCACACGGGCTAACAGGAAGTGAAGAACAAAACAGTGCATGAAATGAAATGAAATGAAATGAAAGACATTCTCTTGACTACTGTAGCAATAAATGACTTTTCATTGAAACATCACAAAAAGTCATCCAGGAAAGAAACAGAAGTCAAATTAGTCATCAGCCTGGTAAAGCTGTCTGTATTAAGACCTCTTTGTATGTTTCAACAGTGTACACAATTTAGTTTATAATAGTCACCAGTAACCAAGACAAATATGACTGATGCTGACATAGTGCAAGTGTAAAGGAAACAACAGAACATATGAGGAAATACCTCAAAGACAAACACAACTGCCCAGTAGCCACCTCTAGCTCTATAGCAACCCTTTCTTTTTCTGCTCCTGTTCTGTTTTGCTTCACCATCCCAAATGACATCCTGGATTTCTTTCATTTAATTTTATTTAATTTAAGCTATTTATTTAAAGGCTTGCTTTTGCTTCATTTTTAGAAACCTAAATGGACCTGTATTAGCAAAATCATCAGTCTGAGCATTCATTTTACCTGCAGGAATTCCTTGGGCTGTACAAACAGTTTTGTTTCAGACAACTTGCTCCCAGAGTATAGGCTTCTTGACAACAGGAAACTCAATTAATAATTGCACATAGTCTGTGGACATGCACCATCTTGGGCTGCAGCTGCACCAGCTGAAAAGGTTACTGAAGTAGCACCTTGTCCCCACCCAGCTGTCACCTCCTCTCTGCGGCCCCTAATCAATATCCACTAAAAACCGAAAAGTCCATTTTAAGAATTTAATGAAGGGACCACTGATACGGCAGCTTATTTTGACTGAAACAAGTTATGGGAAGTCAGATGAGGAGCCTTGTCAGCAGATCAGAGGTGACGATAGCTTTCAGTAGCAGAGTGGGAAGGAGGCCTAGAGCACTGAGAGTTTCATTGGCACAGCTTCATCTGAGAAAGAGTATGCACCCACAGACTGCCACAAATGCCAACTGCAAGGGAAGAGATGAGAAACACAGAAGAAATGCCATGTAGGCATGTCAATGCACATGCAGCTCAAAGAAAAACATCTTGGGATTCCAATGAACTTATTCCACTCAAGACAGTGTGAGCTTTGATATTTATGGCAGTGACAGAAATAATTCTGGGTTGTCAGGATGACTTGAACTGCATTAAATGAAAGGACAGTTTATCATGCATCATAAGATGAATGTCAACTTGCTAGGCCACATAAGTAGATCATGTGTCTGAGCCCTACATTCTTACTTGCGCATCTAAAGAAATAGATAGAATTTCATAAGCACTGGGAATCCAGGCATCTCCTGTTGACTTTGTCAGTCCAAAGGCAACTGCAAGGTACCTAAATTTTGGGAAAATAAAACCATGTATATCCTTGCATGAGGGCCAAGAAATCTACTTTTAAGTACATTTGTGTTGATCTGCGCAACTGAATACAAGGAAATAAAGCCCATTTGGAAAGGCAAACTTTAAAATTGCCTCACTTATTTTAAAATACTACAAAAACTCCAAGAATACTCTGACAGACTAGATTTTATAGCAGCACAATTATAGTATTTTGGATGAGTGTGCAAGACCTTAGCCTGGTGTAGTCATAATAAAATTTCTTGTATGTATATTTTCTTTTATGTCGGAACAGAAACCTGATATTCTGTCAAATGCAATTCAATCTCTAATTTCTAAATGTAAAACGTGTGTTGATCACTTCAGCAGCTGTTATGTTTCAGACGCATGTAAGAAGATCTTTCAGCTTTTGTGTTAAAGGTAGAAGAAATTGCTGACATAGCCAACAGCAATCTCTGAATAATGCAATAACATTTAGCATCTTCACTGACTTTACTGAATCTTTCACAGTGTATTTAGATGTGGAAATGCCCCACAGTAGGGGATGGAAAGCTTTATAGTGGCTGTATGCTTTCTACTCAGAAGTTTCATGAGAGTCAAGCAGAGCAATTACTTTCAAAACTTGTGGTTTCTAGATTTGCCTGTGCTTGGTATCAGTCACCTTGTCCAAGTTCAGGTTGGGATTGATGTCTCAGGTGTAAAAATGGCATGGAGCATGCTGCAGTGAGTATAATGCAACCAGTCCACACTTCAAAGTAGTGAGGGATCTTGATCTTTCAAGAAATGGAGAGGAAAAGGGACTGGGAAAGGGGAGATATAAAAAAATAAGTAAACACTCTGCATATACCTGCACATGCTTAGTCTTTAACATTACATCAAAACTCATGTACAATATACCATAGCATATTCATTTTTAACAGCAAAGTTGTAGATATTACAGTATCTCACTCTCCAGTCCTCTGTTCCTAATCTTTTCCCCTATGTTAGGGAAGTCAATAGTGAAGAAACAGATCTGCTGTGCTCAGAGTTCATACACCAAGAACCTGAATATAATAGGAGGGAAAGGAAGCTGTGAATCGCTTTTATCATTTCCTCAGACCCAGATCAGCCAGTGTCTCAAAGTGTCTGGGGACAGGAGAGAGCAGTAACCTGTCTTTCTTCATTTATGCTGCCTGCAGAGGCCTCGTGGGAAAAGCTGGAAGGAACTAAGATGCCGTGGCCTTGCCCAGACAAATAGTGCTCTGCCATTGGCCAGGTCCTCCTGGCCCCTATGCTCAAACCTGATCTCTCTTCATTTGGTGTAGGACAACATCAGGCAGTCAAACCCCATCTGAAAGTCTGATCAGCCTAATATACTTTCATTCAATCCAGAATTCAACCTAACCATTTTTGTAAAATTCACGTTTTATTGGATCCCACTCCACCAAATATTGTGCATGTGTACATATGTATATATACTTGCAAAAGATACAATCTTGCTTCATATTTCTGATGCCAAGATCTGACTCTTGTCATTTTTTTAAAAGTTATCATTTAATTTCTGACTATGTAAGCATTTAGGCTGGGTTCACAGGTGGAATTACGGAATGGTCCAGCCTAATTACTTTGAAAATTCCTAATTTCTAAATGTGATCCCTCCTGGCATTTCCTCAGCTCTTTCAGAACCTGCCAGCTCTTCCGTATTTTGTCCATCAGATTTCTCAACCTTAACGGAGTGTCTCAATCTAATACCGGTCTGCTTCTCCCATCTGATCTAATAGATGATTTTGGAGCACTTCTACTAGTGAAGTATCATCACCACAAAAAGTGTTTCCACCTTCTTCCTTGGATCATATTCAGCTCCATCCTTCTCTTTCCACTGAACTGCAAGAAAAGCTCTGAGAGGATGAGGCTCAATGTGAGAGGATCAGGCTCAATTCCATCCACTTCTGGAAGCCCTTTATATGCCCCAGGCATTTAGAGGTGACAAGTCCCAGGCAATATACTACACTTTGATGATTTGGATAATAAACTGCAGTGAATAACCACATTTGTTAGGTTAGAGAGAGAGAATTAATGAATTTACAGACTCTTGGGTTGGATCTGGAATTGCCAGGGAAGCATCTCAGTTGCCATAGTTCTTGACTGCTTGACTGTCACATCGAGAGTTTATCTCTGGGAAAGGAGCTCCTCTTCCTTGGCTCACACCTCTTCTGGCTCTGCCCTGTAGATATTACTGTTTACCATAAGCTGTCTGAGAACTTCTCATACTCATGAAGTTTAATGATTATCCAGGAGGCAAGAACTGTTCTTACAGGCAAAGGAAAGGAATTAAACAGCACATTCTTCTCTTCTGAGGTCCTGTTTCTGTTAGCCCCCATGCTGTTGCAGAAAGGTCACCATGGCTGTAATCTGTGAGTTTAGCACAACACAGACAGTTGGAGATGGAAGAGAGCTCAGGGTAATGAATTCTGATTAAAAAGTCATCAACTGCCTGCAGTTTGGAGACTGAGAAGTGGAATTTTAGGTAATATTTCCTCTGGTTTATTTATAACTACACTGGCTTTTGTGGATCCAGATGTGAAGGATTTAGATCTCTCTACATATTGTGAAAGGTGGGTAGGATACTTACCTTTCCAGCAGTAGAGTTGAGTAAGACAACTAAAAGAGTAAAGGTGCAGTGTAATACTGAAAACCACATCCAGATAGTCTTCTGAGGGTCCCATTGATTGACAACAGGCTAAGTGTTTTTTAAAGTTTAACCCTGAAACCTTAAGTCTCAGACTCTGCAGGGCTATTTCATCTGGCTGCAGAGGAACGTCTATTCCTAGACTTTATAGTAACAGTAAATGCAGTGTCATTCAGCAGCTTACTGTCAATTTAAACATGAAATTTACCATGTGGTGTAGAAGCATTTATTTCTTCTGTCTTTCCTCTCTGCATGTACTGTTACACTTCTGAGAGCAAAAGATTCATCGCTATCTCCCTCCAATGGTAAACCCCGGTAATTTATTTTTCAGAAATATAAAGCTATTCAAAGGTATTACAGCCCCCACTATTTACAGAGGTTTTTCCAGTCGAGTGAGTAGAGGGAGAGTCTCAAGAGACAAATTTTAAAGTCAAATACTGATTAGAACATGCAGTTACTTCTAAAGAACAATTCTTATTTATTATGTAGGTATTTATTTATATATAATAAAATCACAGGATTCAGATGGAGGAGCATTCAGGCTGACTGGGAGCTCAGATCTTTATTCCAACCTCCTGTTCAAGGCAGGGACAGCTGCATGGTCAAATCAGACTGCTTAGGGCTATTCCACTCACCTGTGGAAAACACCTGAGGAGCCCAATTGTCCTCAGCATGATAAACTTTTCACACCCAGCCTGAACCTCTCATTTCCGCTCACACTTCTTTCCCCTCAGCCTCTATCATGCAGCACAGTGAAGACTCTGGCTGCATCTTCTTGACCACCTCCCAGTGGGTGCTGTGAGCACTCCAGCACAATTTTTTCCCTAGGCTGAACCAGCCCTGTCCCTTGACCTCCCCACATGGGAAGAGTGCTCTGGCCTGACCACTTCAGAGCCTCCAGCTGAGCTTGCTCCAGGCTGTCTATGTTTCCCATGCAAAAGTCCCAGTTGAAGGCATCGCCTATGAATAGTCTTGACATGAGCTGAGCTGGGAGATCATGTGATCTAGTGTCTGTGCTTCTATTAATATAATGAAATATCAAGCCTGAAAAGACCTCATCAAGTTTCTACCATGCTAACATGAGTGGTTGGATGTCTCTCTCCTTCCAAAATCTGGATGAAAACAGCTGACAGCAGGGCCCTACTCATGACCAGAGGGTAGGGAAGAGTTGCCTCCTCAACTCTACCTCAAGGACAAGTACTTGCATGGCAGCTGTGGTCCTTTACAGGACATTTCCTTTCAGGGTGTGAAGAGGGGCTGGGATAGAACAGAAACTTTCACTCCGAGCGTGTAACTTTTACTGAAAATGTGGAAAATATGAACATAGCTCAGCTGAGAACACAGATCACACAAGTCAAGGTCAGGTCTTGCTGTGGTTTCATTGTTTCCCAGTAGTAGCTGCAAGAATTTCCATGCTTTTCTGATCTGAATTTCATTCGGAAAGTATGTAAATGGCTATTTTCATTGCTTGTACCGGCTTAGTCAGAAACTCATGCTGAGGAAGATGGGCATTTGCCAGAATTTTCACAAGTATTCAAGCCATCATAGCTCACTCAAGAGATGAGAAAAAAGAGGTTTGACAGTGTAGCTGAGTGGCAGAGCTGCTGGTTGTGACAATTCAGCATGTGGCACCGGGAGGCCTGCATGAGGTAGCAAAAGCCATGCTACTGAACTTCAAATCATCCTTATTACCAGGGGTAAATTTTGCTCTCCCTACTGATACCCTATTTTCCTCATGCCTTGCTGCAATTTAGTCAGTAGCATGATAATCTAGTAAATACTAAACCACCAAGAATAGCACAATTCAAATGTTGAAATACTTGCTAAAAAAAAAAAAAAGTCAGTGTTTAAGTGTATTCAGATTGTACAAATAGACTCAGGCTATGCTCACAGAGATTTTGAAGCTTATTTCAGGGATTTAAATGGTGCGTTTGGTACGTGTGTATGCATTCATAATATAAGACATGGAATAACAAACGAAATATAATTTATTCACAAAATCTGATTCAATAAAATAACTTTTCAGAATCACCTCTGAGAATTACAAGTCTTGGTCATAGGCAATGTCAATGACACTGAAGTATCACTTCAGTTGTCTCTAGTGAAGAGCCATCATTTATGAGATACCTGAACATATCAAATCTCAAAATTTAAATTTGCAGAAACAAAGAGGGAGAAGAAAAAACACTGCAAGCAGGTGCCCATGGTGGAAATAAATGAGGATTTGCTTCTCCCCCAACCCTTAGGAGGCAGCAAGCAGCACACTCAAGGCTTCATCAATACAACTGAAGAATCAGGTCATTTTGAAGAAGACTTCTGTGAATCTTAAACACATGCAGAATCAAACTTTGAAACTTGGCTTTTTCTGTTTATTTGTCAAAAGAAGGCTAAAATATTTTTTCGCTGTACCTTTATTTAATTCCCTTAGTACCTGCAATTTGTGGAGGTTAGGGTCCTGGTGGAAGCCATCAGCAAAAGAGCCATGCCTGGTGTGAGGTGCTTGAGGCTTTCCCCAATACCCAACACAGGAGCTACTGAACTGTAATATGAAAGCATGAGAGGTGGATCCTTTTCCTTAGCTCCCTAAAATGTTTATTTCCTCTTGACAAAGGAGCAAATATGTCTTCTGATTGCTCCATACTATGGTCTTCTATGAGATGATCCAAGATGATACCTCTGGGAGCACAACACTGACGTGTCAATAATAGGCAAGACAAGCCCTGTATCTACTTCATGCAGTTGTATTGCTCAGGGCTGAATACGAAGGATGTAATATGCTTTGTATTTTAGATGCTGGTTCTCTTACTATCTCTTTTTAATATCTTTATTCCATTGATATTATTGACTGCTCCATTTCCTTCTGCTTCTTTCTATGACAAGTCAAAGGCCTAAAAGAGAAATATGCCAAATCTAAAGGATGCCTTATTTAAAATTGTTGTGGTATGAAGACCTATCTCCTAATGTTTCACTGTAGAGTGTTATTGCTCAAAAGACTTCACATATCAAAACTGCGTTATTTTTCAGATACAGATGCATACACTGAATTCAGGTACAAGCCGGTATGTGAAAGCTAAAAAAAAAAATAAAAATTGAAAGGATGAAATATTAACTTAACATCAAGCCCTTGTGTAATGTTAACCCTTTAAGAAAATATTATTTTTACCATTATCCCTTACCATTACAAATGGTAAATTTTAAAGAAATAATATGGTAAATATCCAGTATTTTGTCAATAATCTGAGGAACTCTGTGAGAAAGCTTTTACCCCAGATAGAAACTTTTTTGTGGGTTGGGTTTCATACACTGTAGAAAAGAAGTATAGCTCCCTAAAGGCTAAGCAGGATTATGACATTTTCAGGTGACAAGGTACATACAACATTCAAGCTGGGAACAATACTTTCTAGTGCTATGGTTTTTTCCTTTGCACCTTGTGGTTTGAATTGCTTCTTAACAACTTCCCTAGCAAATTTTCACACTCAACAAACTAGATTTCATAAAAGTAAAAAATATGGTGATGGTTAAACAAGAACACAATGGATTCTTGGCAAGAGCACCTACTCTCTAACTTTAAAATGCTGCTAGTGAACGCACGTTGATAATCTGTTATAAGGTAATCTGGAGACACGTACTTCTTTGATAATTTTCAATGACAAACAGTAGGGATTACATTTCTAACCAAACAACACCAAGGATATATTTTCTCAATTATGTAAAACTTGCTAAATGGGCATGTGGCCAATCACTGTGTTACATTCTCATCTGTACTCCAATGTCTTTTTTCTCAGATCACTTCAGTTCCTAAATATTGCTTGAATTTTACTGGCTCTGGCCTGAGATGCTGTCTGATGAGTCTGAGTACATTTCAGCACAATAGAATTCCAGCATTTTAAAGAAATAGATTCAATATACAATTTATAGTTAATGTAACACATGATACATTAACATAAATACTTTATAAAGCATTTTTCCGAAGAAGCAGAGAAAATAAGAGAAGAGTCTAAAGAAAATGGCATGCTAAGCAAGCAGTGAAAAGTTTGTTGAAGCCCTTCCATGGGCAGCTCTGAAACACATTATAGCACATAGTGTTCTCTATGGCAGGATCCCACAGACATAAAAGAGAGCAAATATTTATTTCATAAATTTGGACCCTGTGGTGGAACATAAACATTTTGCGTGTTGCCTGTAGCTCATTATCTCAGATCCAGTGTTATATTTCTCAGAAGTCAATCACCTAAGGTGCACTTTGTACTGACATTGAGGCTAGGCAAGGAAAAATAAGGCTTTGCATTTTGACGATAATCCAGATGTAAGTATAGGTGTATCTACCAGCAGCAAGCTACAGAGCTGCAAGTACCTTGACCACAAGCCAATCCCATCAGTATTGTACTGTTTATGGGCCATTCCTCACATTCACAGGCAGCCCTGGATTCGGCTGTGTCTGGGCAGTCCAAGAGATCAGGGTGTTCTTGACCAAGGGGAGGGTGGTTTTCCACAGCTGGGACAAGAAGGACTCGAGTGGGTACTCGTGAATGGGAAGATAGCTGAACAAGCTTCTGCTACTGGGAGGAGGTAACTCCTAGCCACTGGTGAGCTGTTTGCAGAGAAAGAGTTATGTGCACATCTTTCAGGGAAGACAGAAATCTTGGCAGGGACCACACTCATTTCTCTACTGAAATGTCTGATATTCGAGGTGCCACCTGGAAGTCTCAATTGACAGGCATAAAGGATTTGTAATGTTATATGTCTGCAGAGATATTTCCACACTGTGATCAAGTACAATCTCTAACAAATATTTGAGATGCACAGGACTGCATCACGTCTAATGCCATACTAGCCCTAATTAATTTACTCTTCTTTTTTTCTGGTAATTAGAGACAATTCTCCACCCACAGCACAACACTTCGAACCATCCCTTTGCAGTATCAGGTAACTGAAAAATATTCAATCTGTGACCACAAGAAGCATCTATTTTATAAGCTGAAACAAAAGACCCCTTAATCTTAGAAAAAAGTTATTCAACCCATTTTAAGCACAAGTGTGCTTTAGAATCTTAAAAAATGTATGGCATGAGCTACATAAACTGACTGCAAAAAAACTGACAATGCCTGTTCTTAAGTTATTGAATAGGAATAACTGCAAATCACTCTTTGTGTTGCGATACCACATAACAGAGGAACTGTTTATTATTTTGTTTTCAATAGATCAAGTTCCTCTCATCTCTTCTGAACCAGACATGTATAAATGCTGCAGTTTTTCATGGTCTGCCATAGCTCATCAGGTGACTATCTGTAGCTCAGTCCTATTAGCCATTTTCATTCTTGGGTGTAATGGTGCTACCCACAGACCACAAATTAGGGCAAATTTATGAGCTGCTCTAACTTGCAGTCTCCCATCCATTATTCTAAACTTTTCTATTGCCTAAAATAGGCATTCCGTTTCAAAAGTACTGTGCTTTCCATTTCATGTCTGATAGGTTTCATCCTCTTACAAATCCTTCACTGAGGACAGTGAATTCATGTGTGTAAGGCAGGGGAAACACTATCCTGAACCACGTGCTCTCCCATAACCCATGGCTTTAATGCTCTCAGCAGCTTAGAAGTTCATCTAGAGCCTTGGTTTTCAGGGCCAGCAGCTTGATTCTGTACAGGTTCCCACTATACCTAGACTACATCAAGCATGTGATGAACTGGAAAACATCATCGTTCTAGTAATCCCTTTGCCCCTTATTTTGCACCTTTTTCCTTCCTCCAGGAGACAGCTCACAGGATGCTACTGTAGGAGTCCTTGCCTTCAATATGGGCATGTAACTCCCCCCTTTGCTGTAGAAATAACACAAAAAAGACCACAGCTGTAGAGTTGTTCCTACAGGCCTAACCAGGCACTTTTCAAGGTTTATCAGCCGGGCAACGGGATATAAGAAGAGAGGATTTTGTTTGCAAACTTTTTTTTATTAAAAATCTAACTATTGAAGGGTAGAGTTGAATCTAACCTTCTAGATAAACATATACAAAGTCATTTTCTGATGATTGCTCAAAATATTTTCACTCTGCAGCCTGTGCTCTGGTTTAACTTTCAGAGATGTTGCTACTCCCTTCATTACAAGGTCAGGACTAATAATCTTAACCAAATGGGAATTCAACTATGGACTTACTGAATTATGATGATGATGATTGCTACAGTATATCATGTATCATTTTTAAAGACCCTCACAACCAGAAGAATGGAAAGAAGGTTTTAAAATAAGTTTCACTGAATCTTTAAAATCAGAAGTTTAAAAGTTTCCATCAGCAAGCGACAGAGGTACAGGCCAAGGTATCTGGTTGCCATGAACTGGAAAGAAATGTGGTTGAGAACTCATGCGTTAATGTGATACAGTGCCAGGAGATTTCATGCTTCAAAGTACACAGACTTCTCTGAAGAACTGAGCATCATCAAGCTGTTATAGGTGATTAGAGATATGCGGGGGCTTTCAAATGAGAAGTGAGTGAAGAGGCAGGCTGGATAGTTGGAGTAAGAGAATGGCAGGGATTTACAAAGTCATGAATGGTGCAATAAATGTGAATAAGAAATTATATTTAGAGCCTGTAGGCTGTTTTTAAAGGTTGCATGTGTCAGAAGTCCTCATGAGACTGAATCAGAATTGTTATTTCTGAATATAGATGAAGGTATAAGAAAGTTTTCAGAAATTATTAGCAGTTTTTGACAGTGCCTTTGAGCACTCAGTCTGGGACAAGTAATGCAATGCCTGTTAGAAGTCCAGGGCATCAAAATTTTCTTCAAGGAAATGGAGTGAATAAGTGTCCAGTTACGCATTTCAGTAGGCAATCAGTGAAGATCATCTGAAATTGACACGCGAAATTTCAGGAAGCCAAATTCTTGAGATGCCTTTGTTGCTGTTTTTAATTACTGGTTTTGTTGGTTTTGATTGTGGATGCATAGGATTATTGGTCTTGAAGAGGATCAAAATTTACCTTTTAAATATGCTCCTGAGACATAATATAAGATAGTATGGATGTTTCTTTTATTATTTTAAGATTGTCCTTTGCAAAACTTACATCTTACTACAGGTGTGATCATAAATTGATATTGGTGAGGTTAAGTGAAGCGCATTTTCATGTGCTTTAAAATAAATTGTTCTGCAACACCTGTGAATAAAAGAGGATCTCATATAGACAAAGAGAAGAGAGGGTGGCTAAAGTTCTAATTTAAAATTGGTTTAAACAAATTAGAAGATCACAGACCATCTGAAAAAGCCCAGACACAAACAGAACATCTTGACTTGGTTTGCATCCAGGTGCACAAGAAAAGTTTAAGATTCTTCAAGGTAGCAACGAGTGATTCAAACTGACTTCTAGTCAGAGGCTGTCAGATATCCTGTTCTCTCTTTTCTCTATTTCTCAGCAAAACTCTTCTAGCCCAGGCTTTAGCTGGCAACACCACATCTCTGCTGCTCTCCTGCTTACAGTAAGCCAGTCATTTGGTACTGCATTGTGATATTTGGTGACAGAAACAGCATCCTGCAGATAATGAAGATCATCAGTTCCTCAACAATATGTGTGTATACATTGAGCAAAATAGAGTGCTGGTGTTATGAAGAGAGGGGAAAAGAGAAAGAGAGACAGAAAGGAAAGATATCATTTGCTATTGATTAATATTTACTATCAGGACAGCCCCCATGCAATGAAAATATTTCACCCCTCAGACTGGTTTTGCTGGGGTTTTTCCAAACTGCAGCATGAAGAAAACAGGAAGAAAAAATTCCTCTGTTTTTCCAGATATCATACCAGGATGCTAGCCTTTTGCTAGGTCATCATAACAACCTTGCTGATTGTTCAGCCTACTGTGATCTGCGTAAGTTGTTTTAGCAGTTGTGTACCAACAGCAAACATTCCCCTTTTGCCTTCCTGTGTCACTGAGATTCCCTCTTTGCCCAAGAGCTCCTGGCCAGCAGCCACAGACAGTAGATTCACCATCTTGACTCAGTCATGTTTATTAACTCAGTCTAGATAAACACAGCTGATCAGCAGCAGCCAGACTACCTTACTCCGCTATTTCCCCTGACAAACCCTATAGTCATGGGATACAGCCATGGTATTGACTTGGAGGGCGAGTATGCACACAGAGCTCTGGAGAAGGACACGGTGTCAGTGAGAAGTGCAAAAACACAAGGCTTCAAAACAAGTCCTATGAGCCTCTACAGCTCCTAGGAAATAATCTTTTCCAGGTTGACCAAAGAAAGCATGAATTAACAGTCACAAGTTTAATTAATTCACTGGTTCCAATGGGAAGTGACATTTCTTGGCCCTCCCAAAGGAAAGAATGTGAGTTTAAAAAGAGGAAAATATTACAGCCAAAAGGACATAATTATCTTCGGGGAGGCTGATTAATTGCCTGAGAATTACATGCTCTGAATGCTGATGGATAAATGTTTAGTAAGCACTCAAGACCAGTTCATAACAAATTTCCTTGAACCTAACTTTTGCCACACTTGTGGTAAAATTGCTTTCAGCTTAAAGTTATAATGACATCCTGCATTGATGCTGTAGTTATGGAAAGGATGAGTGGCAGCTACTGATTTAGGAATCCGGGAGACATACTGCAGGGAAGATTGCATCCTGGCAGCCATTTATCACCATAATGATGTTTCTCATCTGCAGCCACTCTGGCATGGCCAATGGTACATTAAGCTTACATTTACCAAAAGAAATTATTGAGAATCAGAGAGCAAAAATGGTGAGCAATATGATTACATGCTGTTGATCGGTCTGTCTGCTGTGTAACCATCTGTCACTGCACTGAACTACTCTGTCTTTCATTTTCTGGTTGACATTTCTCTTTTAAGCAATACAACTGGATAGATGCTTTCTGAAATCTTGTGTGTGGGACTATTAAAGCTCTGCTAAACAAGCCCTGGAAGAGGAGAGTTAATTTGATGGGAGCAGTTACTACTAGAGGTCCGCTGTGGGAGGAAGGACAATGGGGTCTTTTCACTACTGACAGCTGTAGCATAAATCTTTATTAGTTTTATTGTATTTGATTAAAATAGTTCTCAGTTGGACTCTGTGTGAAAGTCAAGGCTAAACATTGCCTTGGTTTTTCACCCTGAATAGGGATTTTGTTCGTATGATCCTCTGATGTCATGAGCTCCATTTACCCTTGATGCAATGCCCACTTGCACGTCTTCCCTGACTGCCAACAGCACAGTAACAGGCACAGGGGGATGAGGGAGCTTGTGTGTCCAGTAACCTACCCACCAGGGCATGGCGCTGAGAACAGAAAAGGAAGATGAATAGAAAGCAGTCCAAGTTCCAGTCCAAACAAGCTGAATAAAGTTACAGAACTGGATAAAATAGTCCCTCTTACCTTCGGACCTGCTGTCTCAGCTCTGGAGGCAGTAACAGGCTGGCTTTGTTTTTGTGATCCAGTCTCTGGTTTGTGGAAGAAGGCCAACAGCCAGCTGCCCTCGCCCTGCGCTGGCAGGGAACCTGGGGATGCTCTCTCCAGGGTAGGCAGTGGGGAGATACACACCTCAAAAAGTCTTCGTTTTCCACTACTTTGATGTTATTTGGGCGAGCATGAACCATTCCAAGAAAGGGGTGATACAGCAGAAACAATACATAATGTTTTCCAAGAAACTTTTCCCTTACCTACTGTCTTAAAAATGTTGATATTCTACTGGCATTTACCCTTCTCTGCAGTAAAATTACATCAGAATAGAGCAGAAAAGAAATGAAGGCAAACTGTAATTGCTAGTAATATGTCATTTTCCAGGTAATTTATATTTCAGAGTCTACTTTCTCATAATACACAAACAACATGGGACTTACTGACCATAAAACTCACAACTGAATTAAGAATTAACATGTGTGGAACAGTATGTCTAAGCCTGTGAGAAACACAAGAAAAATACTGAATGTCAAGTACTTCATCATTTTCACCGCTAATAATTACAATTCAGGAAAATCTTGCTAATTTTTCCACATGTGATAAAAATGCTGAAGAAAAGGATGATCACAGTGAATGGTAATACTTTATGTTAACTTCCTAAGGGAGACGTAAAAGTGCACTAATGTCTCTGGTACTCCTATGTATCTCCATAGGAGGTGAGTTTGAAGGGAGATAACAATCAGCATTTAAGAAAAAAGGTGTGAAAGAATAAAAAAGACATTCAAAAGACCATTAAATTATGAAGCCTTCCAGTAGGATCATTGTAAAACTCCTTAACAGACTCAGTTACTCCTAAGGTTTCCCCATCATTTCCCATTTGCTTGTCCTGTTCTCAGTTGTATATAATGTTTCTGAACACTTAATTTGGAGGAAATTTTCCATGTCTAGTGACTGCTTTAGGCTGTGATATTTGTGGAAAAATTCAGCTAAAATGATTCACTGGTTTCCAAGTAACAGGTTAGTTAAAAATACATTGTTTTTCACACAGTAAAAATGTTCTGGTTGCTTTTTCCTGAAGACACTCTAGCACCCCTCTCATTTGAAACACTGAGTACAAATTAGTCTTGGCACAATGACTCAGAGGAGAGGGGTGCTCGGGCAGTAAGAGTGGGCTTAGAGCACACTCTGATGTACAGGTAGTAAGCCAGCATGTCCAGTAATCTCTCCCCACTGGGCTGCTGTCAGCAGATGTCCATCAAATCTGTTGCTGCGTTAAGCATCTTTTTCCCCTCTCCCTATCTGCCACTCCTGCGCAAATCATCTGCCACAGTCTGCATGCATCAGGGAGCTTCAGATTGCCTGCCCGGACTGTTCCTTGGCTGGCACAAATTGTTGTGATCAAAAATTTCAGCTGCTTCTCTCTCCTTGTCCAGGAGGAACCAAACTGTAGTCATTTGGTTGCTGAATTGCTGACATCTGGGAAGAGCAGTCGGCTTTTCCATGGGTAGCACTAGTGGCATCTCTGATTTTCTTGCTATTTTTGAAGATGAAATTGCAGAAGAAAACTGGATTTAAAAATCTTCTTCCAGGTTGCAAAGGCAGGCAGTGACAGATTTGCTCTTCTCCATGTGTGCCTTTTCATCATGTGCTGTTGGTTTGCACAAGATCTGCCTTATCTGTTGCAGAGAATAAATGGTGGGAAATAGTGAATAGTGTTAAGAGCTGGCTGGCAGGTTTTAAGTAATGCAGCAGCTACTTGTGGAGCCTAGGAAAAGGGACACTGTTATGTGATCCATCTCTTTACACATGGGGAGCATAGAGATGTGGTGCCACTGGGGGAACCCCAATAATCCATCAGAGAAATGGGGCATTGCCAAAACACTTCCAGTGCATCACTAAGGGAGTGACCAGCCCCATGTAGAATGACTGGGTTTGACACTCACCACAAGAGTTAAGGGGATAGCTTCTCCAGAGCACACTACAAACTAAGGGCTCTGTGTCTAAGGGTATGTGACTCCTTATGGGATGCAGAAGAAGAGCATTTTGGGGCTTCCTATAGGATGCTTAGGGAAGAATCAGGTGCAGGGAGATGGAGTGATCAAGGTGGTCTGGGGAAAAAAGAAACAAGGGTGAAAAAATAAAGAGCCAAGGGGATAAAAGGGGCTGGTCACACATAAGCAAGCTGCTGGTCAGTACACTTGCCTGGCCATGCCTGCACTGCATTAGCACAGCCCATTCTGGCTTGTCATTCAGCTCCATTTCTAATTATTTTCCACTGCATTTGTGTGTGTGCATATGGGGGCCTCAGTGTCAGTAGCTGGAGCAGGACCATGGGTCATAGTGGTGCCAGCACCTGGATTGGGTGAGTGTGTGTGTCACAGTGTGCCAGAGAGGGGAACAGGATTATGCTGTTTGTGCTGCCTGTGCATGTGTGTCACTGTTGGTGTCTCTTTGTATATATGTATGTTTGTGTATATGTGTACATTGTGTTTATGCATGTGTGACTGTAGAGGATACACACTCAGCCTTGCTCCGGTCTGGTCTTGGCAGTAGTCGCACCTCTGTTGGGATGCCAGATTCAGCAAAGTCCAATAGAGAGGGTATTTCTAAATGTAGATTAATCACCCTTTGAGCTAATGGGAAGATGAAGATGAAATGGCCAAAAAAAATAGGCCGATAAAGCCGATAAAAGCCTTTTAATAGTTCCCATTCAGTGAGCACTGAAACACTACAGTATTTAAACCCCTGCCTCTTCTATGGCCTGTCATTATTTTAAACACTAGTGGTTGCTGGTATGTTCAGACACAGCAATTAGGGCTGATGGGATCTTGCTGCAGCAGGATCAGCATCCCAGGGAAACATCCGTCTCTGCTTGGCTGCTCCAGTCAGGAGAGATGATGGGGGCACCCCATGTTCCAGCAATGCTCTCTCCTTAAGAGTCAGAGACGAAAAGTCACCCTGCACTTTTGCGTGCTGTAGCTGCCTGTCGCTGGTGCACACTGCAGTTGTTTTGCCTCGGTACCACAAGGTGGCAGGGCCTTAATTTTAAATCTCTATTTCATATTTCTGCTTTATTTATGCTGTTTGGATTTTGTTTGGTTGGCTAGTTTTGGTTGGTTGGTTTTAATTTCCTTTTATTTGCTGTCTGGCACTCTCAGTTACTGCTATTCATTTTACTGAGCTTAAAAAGATAGTTTAAATAATGGCTTTTAGTGATGAAATTTTGTCTGCATTAAAGTTTTGCTTTAGCTCTGGAGTGTGTTAAACTCTTCAAAAACTAACACCAGTTTGTTTTGTATGACACAAAGTATAACACCAGTTATACTCACCAGTTGATGAGTATAACTTGATGCATGCACCTTTTTGGTTCCCTTTGGTACCATTTATTTCCTTTTCCTTCTGGGAGTAGGCCAGCCATCGCAAATATTTCTATACTGGTATAAATTACAGATGTAATAGCTTACACATAAAATGCCTCAGCTTTTGTCCCTGGACAAGACCTTAGCAAAATGACTTTTATTTGAAGAAGGAAGATGTTTGTGGGGTTTTTTTTTGCTGTTGTGAACGTATTTTCTCAGGTGCAAAAACAGAGCCCATTACTGATGTCAGCTCCTCTGCTCCAACCTCTGTGCCTGCATAGGATGCTACACCAAAAGGTGATAAGCCAGGCAGGGGCTGAGGATGGGGTTTAATGCACGTGTGTACACTGGGTGTTCCTGCCTTCCTTTTCTTCATTACTACTGAGCTCTCCCCCATGACTGGAAGGGCAAACAACAGGCTTTAGGACTGGCATCAAAGACTGTTCAACACTGGCTCTTTGTCAGAAAAAAGCATTTTCCCATCCTGTAAACAGTCCTTTTCAGCCCGGAGAAGCTTACAGCCAATACCACATGTAAATCTCCCAGGAGGCAGCAGAGAGTGCTGTTCAATAAGCAGTTATTTTTTCAGTCTGCTTCCCTCTCTCTCTCTCTCT
>JANRGW010014458.1:0-46065 GCA_024733675.1 Psilopsiagon aymara | reverse complement strand
CCTGCCCATGGCAGGGAGGTTGGAACTAGATGATCTTAAGGTCCTTTCCAACCCTAACTATTCTATGATTCTATGAATATTTGCATGATGAATATTTGTTTTAAAAGTGGTCAGTAAACTATATCAAGTGTGTTTTTCTAATTATGAATTAAACAAATATAAATGACTGGAAGTTAACCTTAGTGTGATAAGCAATTAACAGAATTATGCTGTGACTGCAGCTGATACATAATTAACAACTGCTGCAAATGATGTTATCCATCTGATTTGCCCAGACTGGAGTAGCATTATTCTTAGGCTTGTTTAGCAAGTTCTGCAGTAATGTGCACTTGAGTGAAGTGCTCTTAACTAATGTGCTAAATTCACAAAGCTGTTATCAGAATTGCAAATAAGATATACATTGGCATCATTTCCTCTGCCAATCATTTTCTCTTCTTTGGAACTATCCTTGACAGAAAATCAAATTGTAACAATTCCAACGCATGTTTGCACAAATTGAGCAAAAGTGGTGTTATATAATTAAAAGGGAAAAATGTGTAAAAATCATCCTGATGAACCAAGCAGGACTGAATTCAAAATGCACAAGTTACTGCTGAGTAGGTAGGAACAAGAATTATGGAGTTCACTGGGGTACAGAAGGAAACATTCACAATAGATGAAAGTGGAAAAGGGAAAAATATTTTTTGAAATATTTAAGACCCAGAACTGAAGAATACCTAGTCACTCAAATTCTAATGAAATCAGTTTAAAAAATCATCCCCTGTCAAGGACTGGGTCTTCAAGGTCAATACATATTGGAGCTGCAAACCCTCAATTAGCTCTTTAAAACATTAAAAAAAAAAAAAAAACCAACCAAAAACTAGTGGTTCACAGGTCTTCTGTTCACCTTTCCCAGAAGGATACTGGAAAATAAGGACAACTGGAGAAAGTTATAAGATATGGTGAGGGAGCAATTGTCTCATGAGGAGCACGCTCAGACTTGGGTGAATAACATCATTATACCATTTAACAAAAATCTTTGGCGTGTGCGTACCTTCCAGAAACATATCATGAATTTCTCTAATTTCTGAGGTTTTTATGTGGTTTTAAGGAGCACATGACCTTTCCATCAGTTGTGTGTCCAAATGGCCATCTTTTTCTGAGAGTGGCATGTTGAAAACGTCAGCTAGCAAGCAAGGAGGTTTGTGAAGCATGCAGCAAAACTTTACTTACATTCAAAAAAGAACACAACACTGCACAGAATCTTCAGTTCTCCATATACAGATGAGGGAAGGCTGATTTCCTAGGCTGTGTTTCCATCCTCTAGGTAATACCTGCAGCCAATAAGAGTAAAATAAATGGAATGCAAACCAACTGTGCTCCTAAAGAAAATTCTTATTTGGATTATAAGAGTTGAGAACACAGTGCTTTCACTCAAAGTACAAAGGCAATTCTGAAAATTAAAGAAACTTCAAGAAAACAGTTGTTGATGCCAGATTTTCTTCCACTTATAGAATAAAAAAGCACAGAATTTATATAATGTCTTAAAATACTATCTGGAAGGATTACTTATAGGGAATAAGAGACAAAATGCTTTTTAAGAGTGTGGAAGTGTTGACATAGATGCGCATGAATAAAAGATTCCTTGCTCCTTGGATGTCTCTAATGTTTAGGTACTGGGTAAACTGCATAGTAAATCATGATTTGTAGTAGAAAAGCCTGAAAGCAAGAGAAGTTTAATTTGACTACGTAGGGAGGGTTTCATGAAGGATGAAGGCGTGAAGGAAACAAAGGGACAATTTGTAGTAACTTTGAAAACTACTTTACAACTCTTGCAGCCTCATTGACTTTTCTTGGGTAAACTGCACTTTTAAATGCTAAGCTTTAGCTGGGCTGTAACTATATTTCTTTTTTTCCTTTATGCATATTTATGTCAGTGCTGTCTATTAATTCCACAGATACTGTCCTGGGTTTGCCTGGATAGAGTTTATTTTCTTCCTGGGTGAGAGGCTGCATGGTACATGGTTGCCAGCTGGGTTTAAACCACAACAATTCTTGTGTATGTGTACTCTGTACATTAATAAGTAAATATTGAATACAAACAAAACATACACTGGCCACTCATAAAGTTCTGAAACATTTTTTTTTCTGCATCCCAAATGCAATTAAGATTCAAAAAAGATCATGCAATTTTCTGCATCCTTCATGCAATTAAGATTAATTATTCTGTAATTATTTTTTTTTTTCTGCATCCTTCGTGCAATTAAGATTAAAATAAGAGCATGTAATTTTCAGGTTTTCCTATTAAAAAAATATACATCCACTAGCTTCAACTAAGATAATATTCCTTGCTTTGCTTTTTGCTTCACTAGCAACCTTTTGGGTCATACATCGTTCTTTCCCTTGGAAGAAACTGACAACACATAAAATCATTTCTGGACACCAGGGATGAAACTAACTCTCTTTATTTAGATACAAGAGGACTTTAGTCAAGAACAGAGATTCTTACAGTATAAATTGTAGGTCTGCTGAGGTACTACATTCTTTATCAATCCTGTAAACTGCAGTGCACGCAAAATAGAAAGCAGTAAAATTATTAGCCCATCAGTACTTTCTGTCCTCAGAAGTGATAGTTACACCAATATACCAGATTGATGCTGGCAATATCAGAAATTAGAGTGTTTTATTTAATACTTGAATTCACATATAATTAATTCTTATCTGCATATTTTCACAAGTAGACCCTGGTTAAGAAACATACTGTTTGACTAACTGCGAAGGAAAAAGCACTACTTGTAATGACACAGCCTGTCCCACTGGGGCCACTATAAAGACACATAGAAATCATCAGGTGCACTAAAGTGAGGATGAAGCCTTGAAATGGATCTGTTCTTTAGGTCCCTCTGTGCCTCTCTCCCTACCCATGCTTATCTATTCAAGGTAAATTAGTCCCTCCATCATCCATGATGAGAAAAAGTTGGAATCTCTATGGAAAGCACGCACTTTTTTATATACCTTTTAGCTCTACATTTTCAGAACCCTCTTACTCACCTAATCCTATAGCCATTAGTAAGGCAATAAAACGACATAAAATGAGCAAACAGCAATAAAGCAATCATATCCCAGAATGTTTATTTAGCCGTGGTCCTTAATGACAGAGACCTTCGTACCCACTGATACCTGGAGCTGCTACTAATTCTCCTGTCTCAAATCCCTAGTTGTCATTGCTCTCAGACTTCAGGCCAATGTTTTTAAGCCTGCTTCACACAAATTGTGAAGTAAAAAAACCCTCACAGAAAGAAAGATTAGTTTTAGAAATTCAGCCAAAATCCATTTTCTTTTAGAACAACACTGAAAGCTGAATAAGGGAGACAGAATGGTGGAAGTGGCCATCAGGTGTATTAGATGGCTGAAACATCAAGATTGATAGCTATTATTAAACTGTAGAAATATGCTTAGTAGTAAGAAAGGTATTTAAAATCTAAGTATGAACTTTTGAATCTGATGGCAAATCAGACTTTCCTGTATGAAGTGTATCACATTGTGATCATTTTTGCGATAACTACATTGATCTGTTCCTTTAAAACAGATTTTTTAAAGAGCTATAGTTATTTATTTAGTATTTAACTAGAGTTTCCTCTGTCTTTACCATTTACATTACTTTCTAAGAAGCTTTAAGTAGCATAGCTCCCATGACAGGACACTGATGATATACACTGGCTTCTGAATAACACAGAAAGGTGTAACTTTATCCAGTGTTTCCTAATGGGGATCAAAAATATGTGGTTGTCCTTCATAAGAACTTTGATTTAAAAATGGCCAATATACAAAAAAAAAAAAAAAAAAAAAAAATAATAGGGACCAATCACAGCCCAATGACTGCTTACAGTTACAATCACAGCCAAAATCATAGAATCGTTAAGGTTGGAAAGGACCTTAAGATCATTTTGCTCCACCCCATCTGCCATGGGCAGAGATGCTTCACACTAGACAATGTTGCCCAAGGCCCTGTCCAACCTAGCCTTGAAAACTGTCAGTGATGGAGCATTTACCACTTCTCTGGGCAACCTGTCTCACAGTAAAGAACTTCCTTATATCTAATATGAACCTTCCTTGTTTAAGTTTAAATTTATTACACCTTATCACTATAATCCTTGATGAAGAGTCCCTCTCCAGCATCCCTGTAAGACCCCCTTCTGGTATTGGAAACATTTTTCAAATAATATGCTGTAAGTAGAAAAGACTAGTAAAAAACTACTATGAGGCAAAATTTTTATTTTCATTTGAATTTCAAGTGTCAAACAGTATGCTGTTGTGTAAATATATTAAGTTACTTCCAGTTCAGATATTTCTACTTAACGCCCTTCAACCATTCCTGGTTGTTGTTTTTTTTCCTATTTGTGAAGAATAACCCATTTTACTTCTTTTAGGGTTGCCTCTTTATGTCATTTAAAATGCTTGCAGAGTAACTTTATGTCCACCTCACCCATGTTCTGCCTACATTCCAGTTTTTCTTTCCCAACATTTTTCTCTCCTTTCCCTGTCCCACCCACTCCTTTTCAGCTAATCTTTTCTCTCCTTGATTTCTTTCAGTTTAATTAATTACCTATGTACAAAAATCACTTTAAAAGAATTCATATATATATATATATCATGAAGCCACTAGACTACTATTGAAATTAGAGAAATTCTTTAATCAAACCTTTTTTCAGTATAAAAAAAATCTATCTGAACCTGGAAGAGGACATTGTTGCATTTCTTATTACACTCACTTAAAATGTCAGCAGATTTTACTTTTTCTTCTTTGAAAACTTAATAACAGATGCTTGTAAAATGCTCATGAGTATAGTTACACGTTTTCTGCGTCAATTTGAATGTGACTGGTCTTTGAAACTCTTACTTTTTAATCTGAAAAAAAACATCTGGATATTTTTTCTATTTTTAATTCTTTCCTGGGTTCTTTGATTTACTTTTTCTAAGGGGGGGAGGAGGTAAACTAAATTTCCCCTGCTGCACGATACTCCTGTTGCATTACTTCTTCTTCTTTTGCTCTCTCCTTCTTCTCTAGACTTTTCCAGAGATACTTCAGTTAGCCTTTTGTCAGAGATATTCTTTTTTTTTTACTACAGTTTTCAGCAGTAGTTTGTTCCTCTTTCTTTTTGCTCTGGAAACCTGTTCTCTTTTCAATTGGGATGAGCTGCACAAATGGGAAAGCCCAGTCATAAACTACCAACTGCTCAGAATAAACAAATAATGTGACCAGAATAACATGATATATTTCATTAATATTGTAAGCAAAACATGAAATAGGTTGTGTTTTCACAAGCAAAGAAATGTACACAATATATAGAAAATGCATATAGCTTGGCAACATTCTTCAAATAGCATGCTCTGGTTAGAAAAGTTGGTCAAAAATTACTCTGAGGGAAAAATTCCCCTTTTCATCTGAATTTTCAAGGACCCAAACAGCATGCTACTGTGCAAAAAAATGGCTTGCTGAAATAAAAGCACAATAAAAAAGAGCTATGTGTTGAATTATTTCATTGAGCGAGGAATCAAAGTAAAGCACTGTGATAAATCACATCATTTTGCTTAAAAGCAGGGGAGAACAAAACATGGACAGATAAATAAAAAAAAAAAAAAAAGAAAATAATGGGAGAAAACCAAAACAAACCCGTGCCCCTTTCAAGATGATTGAATTTTGTTTAATCCATATTTTACGCTCTGCTACATAATTTTACACTCTTGACAAAGTGTCAGGCAATTGGAAGAGTGTACGAAAAACATATGCAGCTTTTTGTCAACTTTATGCCTTCCTAAATTTAGAAGACTTTTCTGAATAAAGAAACTAAAAATAAATCAGAAAACAGTGTCAATAATGGGATCTGAATTATCCAGCAATAAAACCCATGAAAACATATTTAATATATTTACATAGAACTTTCATAAAATAAATAGTGGCAATGAGACTTGACTAGCAATGAAAAAAAAGTGATTTGTAGCTGACTTATACAGATGACCTTTTAAAAAAAAAAATTACACTGCCTGTATATACTGTGGCTTGTTTACTTACATGTTTAAACTACTGTAAAAACTCACAGTTAAAATGTGGCCGACATGTACTTATATAATCTTAATCACAAAAGCTGGCACTGAAGTCTTGGGTGAGCAAATATATTCACATTAATAGTTACAAATTTAGTTTCCATAATCAAAATAGATGCCAACAAAACATACAGAAAAATGAACGTCAACAGATTTGTATTATAATTTTATTTTCATCACATATATATGTTTTTTGTTCATATATATAGAGAGAAAGAAGACTATGCAGTTTGGCTTAAGGACAAATTTATGACAGAGGCATCGAATCATAGAATCATAGAATAGAGTTGGAAAGGACCCCACTGCATGTTTAAAGGCAATACCAATTCTTTAAGGAAATGTGCTTATAAGTCAAAAAATTAAAAAAAAAAAAATATAGAAGAGATTTAAATCCGGATTTTTAAGGAAGAAAACTTTCAGAATTATGTAAACATTCCTCATACTAATTATTTGATCATTAGAATAGCACCATCAGAAAGACCTGGCAATAATGACAACTACTAGGCTAAGTCAAAAATTTGGTTAATATGTGCAAATTTTCTGAAGAAGCATTCACAAAATAATGGTTATGGAAAAAAAAAAAAAAAAAAAAAAAGAAGAGGGACCAAGCTAGTTTTAAAATCAAAAATTTTTTCATCAATCCAATTATGAAAAATTACTCAGCAAAGTTAAAAAGGTTTTTAAAAACTTTTGCAGATTGTTTTTTTCTAACTAACTTTAACAACAGTTAGATGCAACACTGAACCCAGATTCATATTTATATCCATTTCTGCCAATTCTTGACCTCTTCTCTACAAAAGAACATATTAGGTCCAGAGTTGCAGCACAGTGCAGTCCACCAGCCTAGCTAACAAGATTAATCTTTTTTCTCTTTGGGAACTTGTGACTACTGAGCAGCAGAATGGTCAACCAGCTTTTTTACAACCTCTGGATGAGATTGATTATGTTTCACGTTACAAGTCACTCAAGTCCCTGAAATTCTTCATTCTGTAACCCTTTCATGGTAGTCGTTGTGCTCCTTATTCTTTTCAGATTTATTTGGCTTTTGTTTTCCTGTCAATGGTCATAGACTTTTACACTCACTTTGACAAGTTCATCAGTAAAACTATTGATTGTGAGAGGAATATAAAAGTAAATGACATTAATTCTACCAGAAGTGTTAGTAGATGGGTGCTTTATCAAGCCACTGTTCTTGATTTTCCAACATATCTGCATTAAGCTAAACAAATATGATTACACAATAAACTTCCAATATTTAACTGAACGTAGTCCTAAAGTATACCACTCAGTAACCAAACCCATGACAAAACATGCAAATTATTACAAATCAGCCCTACATCTGAAACAACATCAACATGCAGTATCTCAGACAGTACTAAGGGACAAAGTACACAATCGCTTTCAGTCTCAAAAAAAAAAATGTATCATTCGGGATATTTGGTTCAAACAAGCCTGTGGAGAAAGCTATTTAAAACTCTCAGGAAAACATAGAAATAGAAAAGCAAATTTATTTTTGCAAGAAATTTCAAAAAAGCAAATTTCTAGTAGTAGAAGTAAATCTAGAAAGAGAAGCTCACATGAGTCTGAAGATGATCTTCATATGAAAGCTTGATGGCAAGTCCAACAAAAGATAATTAAATTTTAGTCAGACCAATAAATTGTGCAGTTGTTTTATGCCATAAAAGGGAAACTTTGCAATTGCTTATGCCACAAAAGTATTTATTAATATGTTTATGGGCTGCTACTGATTTTAGTTGAAACAGTACATTAATTATTGGAAGACATGGTATAGAAAATATTGTGAAAAGCAGTAGCCAGTCTTCAGGAAACTGACTAAACTTATGAGATGAGAGGAGATTAGATGAGATCAGACAAATAAAAACAAGGAGAAACAGTGAGAAACACTAGCCTAACATGTTCTTTAATAGAGAACACTATCTATACCAGTTCCAAACACTGAAGGTGGTGACCAAAAGGATCTTAGACCTGGGGAGAACTCAACAACTTACGTTCTCAACAAAGTATCTGTGGACATCCTGAAATGAGAAGCACACAGAAACCATAAACCAACAGAAGATCAAGTATCCCCATAAAAAGAAATTGCAGAGATTTGTCAAAGTATTCGGGCACCTTAAGATGTAAATATGCACTCTGAGAGAACCCATGGCTCTTGATAATATCTGGCCTCACCCTGTTTGAAACCAGCACTCTGAAAAGTGTGATTCTCAATTGAAAGAGTAAAAGAAGGGAAGGACAAAATTGCTGGTATTCAGAAGAGGCTGAACAAGAGCAGGTATTTTTACAGTGACTTTTCCAAAGAGGATTCTTTCTTACATGTACACACACACACACACATGAAGCCACAATATTCACTGTATCACCCTTTTCAAGAGGAGAGAGAACCAGCAATCACAACTATTTATGTTGGTTTTGATCACCTTTTTCTTTTTGCTGGCAGAGAGGATAGCAAGTTTACAGACACCCCGTAGGACAAGTTAGGCTGTATTTCACTAAACATCTACTTGCATCTTTTGATGTATGAACACCTTTGAAAAACCTGACCCCAGCCCTAAGTATTCCCTGCAGAATATAATGATAAGACTTTGTACTGGCTTTGGTTTTGGTTTTGAGTTCATCAGTTTGCAATTAATTGACTAAATTATTCAGGCAATCAAAAATGATAGCAGGCAATTCTTATTGCTCGGTTCCAGGTGAAAATGAAATCTATTTTACCAAAGAAAGTCTTGGAAAGTACAAACATCAACTGAATAACCTTAAAATGTTGGGCTTTTTTTGTAGTAGTCATGTCCTAAAAAAACAACCCAAGTTTCTTTTTTCTTTTCTGCATGAATATGAATTTCATGGGCACACCATGCAGCTAACAAGTCTAAAATAAATACATAAATTTTAATTTATACACCTTTAATTGAAATAACTGAAAGTATTTTAAATATTTGCAATTACTAACAAAACCCATTTTCCACCCAAATTCTTTTCCATGTATCTGAACTGCATGTGACTGTACTATAAGCCACATTCTACTATACTAAGACAACACAGCCAGTAGCAATTGAGAAAACACATTATACAGAGCACTTAGTTCATCATGAAATTCTAGATAAGTTAATGATAGATAATGGCTTACAATTCATGTGTGACTTATTTTAGCAAATCTCACTGATACAGCAATTCAAGCTCACTGCATCAAGGCTGCACTAAGTATAATCAAATGGGCTTGCAGAAAAATTAGCAGAGATTACAAAACAATAAAAAAGAAACTGGCATGCTTAGAAGTCCAATGAACTCATTGTTCAACTATTTTAACATATCTGTTTTATTAAGATTTATGTTTTAACAGTTTGTGGAGAAAAGAACTAAAGTGGCAGTGTTTGTTATTACCCTGCTCCTTACCCAAAGCTATTGAAACAGCTACAAGAACCTTTCCAGTACTCCTATGATGTCTGCCATCTTGAGTGACATTAAAATGATGTGTAAAAAGCATTGATGGAATGTCTCTTTCAACTTTTTAAGTGGGTTTCCAGGTCCACATCCACATCTTAGATTCATCCTTAGATACCTAAGATGCAGATGCACACCAGAGGTATGCTGTGGCAGCAGTGCTGCAGCAACAACAAATTTCGCAGCCTCGTGAATCAACCCTTTTCAAGAAGCCCTGATAAAGACATGGAACAACAGAAGTCTGAGAAATATCTGTTTATGCAGACAAGTCTATGTATGACTTTGTTAGCAATTTCCTTTCATTACGAAAGCTAACTTTAAACCTAATCCTAGCCCTACCCTTTGTTTTCTATTAAACAATCATTAATCCAGGAAAAAAATCTCTCCATCTTAACCCTTGATAGCTTTGCTTCTTTAAGAGTGGTTTTGTGGAAATTTGCCAAAGTCTTTTTGGAAAATCAATGATACTTTGATATCATGCTAATTTAGATGTTAATGTCTAAAATCACAAGCAGAAAGCATTTCAAATCTCCTGAGCCTGCCATACATCTTTGCTATGTATTGTATTGGGGTGAGGTCTGGAAGTGCAACCTTTGCTTCCCTCTCACTAGCCCTCCTGCCAGAAGAGCTTTGGCGTATGCTTGCTCTTTCAAGACAGGACAATCACAGACCAGGACAAGGGGAGCACACAACACCAGGAGGCCCACTGAGGCACACCCATGTCAATAACGTATCCTTTGTCTATACCTAGTGACTCCTGGAAAAAAATTGCAAGCTTATTGCCGTGTGCGTCCCCACAGTAAAAAATGCTTTCTATTAGAGATTTAAAATTGTTAGGCTTATTTTTCATCATGCTCACTATGTATTTCCACAGATGCAGCCCTTTTTAGGAAAAAAAAAAAAAAAGAAAAAGAACATTAAAAAGTACATGGCATTTACCATTGTCCATGACATTCTGGTCCTGTGATACAGAGGTGTAGGGTGACATAGCAACAGAAGCCTAGCAAGATATATTAGTCAATATGAATAATTCTTTAACATGACAGTTGAAATAACAGTATCTACAGAAACCACCCTACTTGGGATCAGCATGAAACTCCTGATTTACCATTATTATGTGCAAGAAGCTAATGTAGAAAAGCTCAACAGGTGAGATAGAAAACATTTAGGGTAGAGCAAGAAAAGTCCTGGTTTCCCACCTTCTTCTACCCTGCAGATGGCTTTCACACCACCATAGGAAACAACCTCACTGTTGATCACTCCAAATGCAGCCCAGACACCTTGGGCTCTACATGGCAGCTCTCTCTCTGCAGCTGCCACCAAACAGACCAGTGATAATGGACTCACCTAAAACAAACAAACAAAAAAATCACTCTGCAATCAAAAAACCACAGGTCACAAATAACAGATGCTGGAGCACAGCCAACAGAAACACAGCATGTCTCCAGTTGTGGTGGAAGGTCCATTTTTTTTTATATAGTGCATATTATTTAATTTGTGTGGTTTGAGGTGGTTTGGGAAACACTAAACCAAAGTAAAAATACACATGCAAAACCTAAACAGATACTAGAGAACTTGAAACACCTTTTTCTATGAAAAATATAGATAAAAAATCAGAAAAATATAATGAGGCAGAAAAGACATTAGAATAAGATCTGTCTTAAAAGATCTGGTGAAACTAGCCTAGTTCCACAATAAAATATAGCCTGAAGCATAAATTTTCCATTAATTAGTTTTCTCAGCTATTTTTATTCACCTAACAGCAATACAAATCTGTGTAACTGTGTAGATACAGAGATCTCTAGTGTAATTGTACTGTCTAAGTATATGCTTTTAATTAATAAACAGCAAACATGATAATTATCTAAAGCTGAATTACTGTTTTTTACATGATATCACCTCTCCATTCTCTTCCACAAAAGTACACAGGAACAAGATGAATGTCTTTGCTCTTTTGTTCCTGTTTAAGTGGAAATCTAAAGATTCAGGGCTTTTTAGACTCACCTTTTGTAAATTACATGGAGTTTGATATTATGTAGTTAATTCACATGCATAAACATGGACCCTCTATAGACATGTCATCTTTGGTAGCAATGACCACTCCTCAATAGGAAAAATGTAGTTTGTCTAGATAAAGGAACTAAAACAATTCAAATTACCTTATCAGCAACAAGCCCAGTAAGTGTGCACTAAAATTTACACACAATTTGTCCCAAGACAAAACATTATTTTCACCAAAAGTAAATTACCTGTAAGAGTATGTGTAACAGTGCGCCCTGGTGAGTACGTGCCCAAGCAAGATGCTTTTGTTATAAGGGTAAAGAGAGATTTTTTGTGGCAGATAAGTAATTTGGATAATTTTGCAAACTGAATTAAGATATAACTTTTCAAAACCAGTACTGAAGTAGTTAGACATTTTGAGATTCTAATTACTTATATGCTCATTTTTTTTAAACATAAACTTGCATGAAGAGACAGTAGCCTTGACTAGGTGAAGATTTATGAGTGCTATAGGCCACATAACTACTTTTATGGTTGAGAATGTAATAGATCCTAAGCAAACACTGATAAGTCCTCTGTTCTTCTGAGAAGTATCCACCCACCAAGTGTCCTGACATTGGAAAGTCCCACAGTTTTGATAAGAATATAGGCAAACTAACTGCAGAAAACAATTTCATTTCTTAAGTCAGTTGAAAACATTCGTGAAATGTTTTGTGGGCAAGGGCTTTGTATTCTTTCATTATTGGTCAATGACCACTGAATTTTCAATTCCACTGAAATGTGTAAATCCTGCTGAAATATGTAATTATATACTCACACACTCATAAAATACACTTCTATTTATATTTATACTTGTAGGTACATATAAAATCAAGTCAAAATATTAGAGATACTTGTTACTGAACAAAGGAGTAAACTTCTACTTTCAAAAGGTTTAACTGTCAAACACAACAGAGAGCATGACATTTAAAAAGAAAAAAAAAAAAAGCAGACTTGAAGTTGTGGCATCTGATGTCTGAAAATACTGTACTGGTCTAGTTCATTACCTGCTATCTGGGGTGAAAGCAAGGGTATCTTTACTGGAAATGTGATGCTCCTTCATCAGTACCTCCCAGTGATCACATTTGCTCCGTGTCTGAAAGTACCTTGGCATTTACTTCTAGCCTTTGTAGTGTAACCTGAACTGTAGCAGTGCTCTCGCAAAGGCAGGAAGACCTAGGGAAATTACCAGAGCTGCTTGTATCTATGATGTTTGTACCACATAAGAATGAGAAAGTGAACTTAATGAAAACATTATTCTAGTCAACCTCTCTGTATCTTACAACAACCACTCTTCTCATGCGTATTAAATATGCCTCATCACCATCTTTCTCTGACTGTGGTGACTAATTAACTTCACAGTTTGTAAGGAAGGAACTTGGCAGTCCCAGTTGGTTGTTTAACAAATAACCAGCTGTCCCCAGAGGACTCAAAGGAATCACTTCCAGACAAGTTCTTTTGGGCAGGTATAAACATCAAACAAAAACCCACCTCAGCAGATGGCAGCAAGAAGGAGTGGGGGACAGGATCGGTACAATGTCATCAGCAAATAAAAAAATCTGAATTTTACATTATTTTGTAATGTTTGGTCAATTTATCATAGAGACTGTGATGGCTACATTGGACACTGTCCAGCTTGATTATAGTGTATGAGAATTTATGCTTTAGCCTCCTCTAATACATTTACTTAACACCTCAAAGCATCCATCTATCAGCTTTCCCAAAACAAAGGCAATAGTACTTTCAAAGGACAAGCCAATTAATTTTACACAGGAAAAAAAAAAAAAAAAAAAGTGTATCTTGAGTGTATCTTGTAAAAAACAACTAATTAAAATAGTTCCAAAAAGTTGAATGTTCTCCCTCCTTTGCAAATTGTCACACTGATGAACGAGTAAACTCTTTTTCAAAATCTAACCCAGTTTTGCCAGAAAATTCTACATGTGGAAAATAAAAACAATTTGATTTATTTTGGCAAATAAAGAAGGAAAGAGGCTGGGCAAGTCAGGTCTCCAGTAGAAATATTAACTTTCCTCATAATACTTTAGCAAGCGCTAAAGATCCTAGAGCAAAGGCTGCCTTTTTATTATGGCAGCAAATGGCATTCAGCCTCATGAGACTAACAAGAATCACTGTAATGTACGTTTTTCAAAACATAGTAATGGTTCAGATCAGTTTGGGGTCTGCTCTGAAGACTCAGATGTAGGGTAAGTTAGAAGTCAGCAAATTAAATTACTGGCTTTTAAACCTTCCCATTGTATACTTCTGTATTGCTCAATGGACACTTCTAAATTAAGATAGCTGTCAACATAAGACTTTATCCAGCAGCAAAATGGAAGAGTGAGACTATAGTTTAAGATGTCACCATTTGCTTATGCAAGAGAACTAAGAGCTTGGTAGTCACATAATGTTAAGCATTTGTCACTGGTTAATTGGTAGCTGAAAGTACTAAGATGAGAACGTGGTTACCAAGTGCCAGAATGACCATTTTGGTAGAGTGAAAAAAAAAACATTATCTGCGGTCATTGTAAGCAACGCTGCATGGGAATCTAGGGCAAGTAACACAGAAATTTAAAAGCAAACAAACAGATAGGAAAAAAACACATTTCTGCAGAAAACCTTAGCAAACTGATAAAACCTGACAAATTTGCTACAGTTCTTGTAAATTCAAAGAGATTTGACTGTAATGGACATTTGTTTCAAGTAATAAAAACAAGAACAGAATGAAGTTGGAGACACAGTCCTGCTTGGGGGTTCAGCCCGGGCTTGTTCCGCTTTTGACAAAGCTCCACATTCCCTAATGTGCAGCGCACTCCCTTGTGTGTCACCAAGGCTACTGCCGAGCCTTTGTAAAAGAGTTAAAGGCAGCTTTACTGAAATTAACTCTTTATTAATCAAAGACAAAATAGTTCTTCCTCTTACAGCCACAGAAAGGAGGGGACAGTTATTTGGAAAGTGGAGAGCCTTGGCACTCCTGGCTTTTTTAGCTCTAAGCAGTGCATCTTTCAGTGTTGCATGGCATGATTGCATCAAGCCGGCTTTATTCCTCTGTTCATGAAGGGGAACTTCACATGTCTTAGATCAGTCACAACTCGCCCCAGTGATTCTAAAGGAAAAAAAAAACAACAAACAAAAACAAACAAAAAAACCCCTTTTTTTAGATTTATATATATATATACATACATATATATATATATATATATAATGCCAACTGGCAGAACACAGAGATTTCAAATGCTACTGATTTTCCTGTGCATTCCAATATCTCAATATGCTCTGAAAGCAATTTTGCATAGTAAATAAAGTAAAAAGAAATCCACTTTAAGCTATTTATTCTTTCTTCAGCTGTGTTACATGGACAAAGGATGGTTTCCTTTCTTTGGGCTGTGGGATCACACCATTACTATCCTTCAACACAAAGTTATGAGAAAAAGCAGGATAAAGTTTGTTTATCAAGTTTTCATAGTGGCTGCATTTTCCATCTCAACGGTTCGTGTTCAAACTAAATATAGTTCAAGAAAAGAAAAAGTTACCACCGCATTTCCCTGAGAACCTAGTTATTTTATCTACCTCAACAACCAAGCTACTCTGTCATTTCAATTTTCACATATTTTCTCTTTGTGTATTTGTTCTATGATTCAATAAAATCTCATCTTTTCAGCCCACTGCGATAAACTACTGCCAGGAACAAAGCTCTCTCTCAAACTCAATCTCAAACAAAATGAAAAAGTGAAAATCACAAATAAGAAAGTGGGCCACAACCAATCCTACTGGTCCCTTTCTCACAAGGTCTGCAAGTTATTCTGCTTCATCAAGTAAACCTGTGCTAAGGGAAGGTATTATCACCTCTCTCATTGCTGAATGAGAAAGTGTTAATAAAAACAAGACCTCCTTCCAGGGACATTGGAGTGTCAATGTTAACCACTGATTTGGCTGAAATACATTTCTTGATCTTAAAAGTGACTACCAGATGAAATATAAGCAGCTGGTATTTTACTGTTTAAATAAATGAGGACCCAGACTGTCACACATCTGGTGGAATTACTGTTGCTAAACTATGATGACTATAAATATTAATTATTTACTGTAATGGTAACACCTAGAAGTTCTTTGTGCTCATCTGAGCTTTCTCTCAGACATAAAACAGCCCAAGTAACCAGGAAGGCAACAAAAAACATTAGGTCGTCTGTACTTTGCACAAAGCACTTAGCTGCAGAGGCTCTCACAGTTGAAAGAACTTTTAGCTAGGGATAATCTTACTTTTGTTTCAAAATTTAGGACATTTATTGCACTTTCTCATACTACCTGTTAAAAGCTTTGTAATTTCTGAATTTAAATCTCTACATGTGTTTTAGTTCTCCTGTTCATACAAAGCCTTTAATAGCTTTGTATGGAGCCCCACCTGCTAAAGCCTCCCAAGAAAGCTGTGATAGCTTGTAACTCATATGATGAAGCTTTTCCTTCAAACAAAAATCTGGAAAATAAACAAACAAAAAAAACCCAAAAAAAACAACCTGAAGCACTTACATGGCAAACATTTATAAATGCTGGAACTGAGCCACTATATGTGAAATTGTGGCTAAAAGGACTAAGCAAATAATCAACTAAGGTTCTTTACAGTTAGAAAATGCTCTGTCATATAATGGTGGCCTTCAGTAGTTCTTGCAAGCAAGAACAAGCAACTGTCTGTATCCATACTGTGCTATTGTTGAGATAAAACCTAGGCAAACCCATACAATTGCTTCAGTGGAACTACATGCAAAGGCAGCTAGCACAGAATTAAAATGTCAGTTTCACACAATGAAAGTGTGTTTTAATGAAAACAATGGAATTAATTTTACAATTATTTTTAAATTGGTATAACTCAACTGAATTTCAAACAACAGAGAAATTAACAACAGAGTGTGCAGAATTGATGCAAATATTCCCATATGCCACATGACAGCAGTGACACATAATAATAGCATATTGATGCTGATGGTCATAATGTCTTTGGGACTATTAAAACAGATTCATATTGTTGTTGAAAAGCTGTACTTAGAATCCTTAATTCAGCTGCAAAGAGGAATTCTTATTAATAAAGCTGGGTTTTAATTCTTCAGCTGAGTTTTGAGAAAGTTAGGTTAGAGTGAAAAATTGCTCCATGACTTTTCAGGTTGGTACCTTTTTCTTATCAGATCTACCCTGATGTGATTTCATAAGTGTGCATACACAGTGATACATTAACGAACTTGACAAGCTGCACTATATTAAAAGTAAGCCTCTGACATGTATATGTATACACATCTTGCAAGACATGCACATTTCTCCAACTCCTTCAACTTTCCCGTTGCAACACTGTAACATAAATCTATTGATACTATACCTGGAAAACACTCATTTTTCAAGTCTCAGCACTTTGGTTTTGTCTAAGTAGAGAATCTTTCCCTTGTAGACTCCTGCAAAGCTCAGTTCTGAACACTTTCTTTCCTCTCCCAGGTCATCACCTTACTTTTTCCCAAGAACTGAACCTCAGGTCTCAGTCACCTATAACACTAACGACACCAGCTTCAGTGATGCTTAACTTTAACACCTGTTAGCATATCTCCTTCTCCTTTGTCCCTGCTATTCAAGTAAGTTCTCATCTTCCTCTTGGCTTACAACTCCAAAGCCTGAGATGTGCCCAAAGCATCTGTTTCATTATTTACCCCTTCTCTCTACTCTTTCTCAACTGCTTCTGTATTTCATAATTTCAGCATCAATCTGGTTCTCCTGCTACTGCATCTCATCTGTTTGCAAACTGCCAGCTGATTTCTGAAACATGTTCTACATATTAGAATTTCCTTGGCAGACACCCAGCATATGGGTTGTTTTTCCAGTTGGGCTTTTTTTTCCCAAAAAACTGTGAGGGGAACAGCTTACTCAGACCCAAACCAAGCAACAGAGAGTTTTTCAGACTTTGTTCCTTTTCAAAGATACCTCCATGCAGAAGTCCAACTCTGTTCAGTATTTGCTATGACTGATGTCTGAACTGTGATAAGTCCTCGCCTGCTAGAAGCTAGTCACTTCATTTCATCCCTTCCAAATGTAAGGTGGAAGAGCAGAGCCTTTGGAAATATGCCCTTCACGCATCTTCACCAAATACATCATCTTGATTTCCATCTGTTTTCAATTCAGCTACATCTCCTTCTGCCCTAAACCCAAGCTCTCCAGTCCTACAGATGTACAGACTGTAATCCATCCTCTAACACACAGAATGATGATCCCACCACACACACACACACAACCCAGTCATATATGATCAGCACTTGTGCAGCAAAAAAAACCCACCTCTGAACAATGTTCTTACTTATTAATACTACGTCTATAACTTGCCCATACTTGTCTTGATTCATCTAGGGCAAGGTAATTCAGATGGAATTGGATAGCTAAAAATAAACATGGAAGAAAATGTATACAGTGGGAAAAATCAAGTTTTACCTTCATAAAGCAAAAATTTCACAATTTTGCTTAAATAAAAATATGTATAATTGTTTTTTAGAGACACGTGGAAAGTTTCAAATGAGCTGTTTGGATACTGTTATCAACACAGACTGTCATCAAGACAGAACAGACATTAAGGTTCAATAAACGGGCATCAAGAAACTGACTGGGGAATTGAAAATGGGCAGGATTCTTTCCTTCACTTCAACAAACTCTGTTTCTCAACATAGCTTGCTAAATCTTAATTATTTATTTAAGTAACAGTCTACAGTAAGGTTCTTACATGTGGGACATCATTCCAAGGTGTTCTAAGTTCCTAGAAACTGAAAAACATGTTGGTCAAGACCATGACTAGACAATCAAGTATTCCAATTTTATTTTGAATTTTATATCTTGATTTTAAATATTTTGCGGATCTATTGAAAAAAAAAAAAAACCCAAAACCAAAACCAACAAACAAATAGTGAAGTATTTATTGCTTTGACTTTTATTTTGGTAGAGATTATTTTTTAATAATTAATTAAAATGTTTGCTTAATTTAAAATTCCTAAACACTAGCTGCGTGTTGGAAATAAATATACATAAATATGAAAATATAAATATATGTAAAATATATACACTTTTAAAAGATAGGAATTAATGAAGCAGTTGTTAGATTTTTTTTTTCTTACAACTGTGTCTAGTATAGCTGCACCATTTTTATATTGCTGCAAATTTTACTACCTGAAAAAGTAGGTGTCACTGTACTTATAAGCATAGCAAATCTTGTTTCTTCATACATTCATTATATATGACATTCAATATTTTTCTAACTCAAATAATGCCTATCTTCAGGTTTTTCTGCAGGTCATCATCAACCCCATCCCATTTATTTTGTTTGGAGTAATTCCCACAGGGTTACTACAAAGAATTTCAAAGATTCAGTATCATTAAAGATTGCCAACTATTCATAAAAGTGACCCTTTCTCGCACTATAATCTGCTCAAAGACCTTCCAAACATTCACTGGAAGTTTTATATAAAAGTCAACAATATTATTCTATGTTATATGGTGTCTTTCAGGAACTTAAACCCCTCTGCTTTAAATGTTGATTTTACCTAAGTATAGGGCCTGTTTTTTAAACAATTTCTATATTTATTCACATTGACCATCTACTTTCTAATGGGTGATAGCACAGAATCTTTAGGAATGCATTTGATAAAGTACATTTAGTTTCCATGAAAGAAATATAGCACACGAAAGAAAGAACGCGGCAGTGACCTCATACTACCTACACCATATGGTGTATCATCACTAAGTGTTTCGCAAATCACAGTTTGAGAATCATTGTTCTGTTCAATTAAAAATGCAGATATTTATAGACTAACAGATATGTTTAGTGTCATAAACATCCCCTTTGGTTGGATAAATTATATTACATACCCTGTTTAATATTAGGTAGTTGGTTTGTTTTCTTTTTCTTTTATTCTTTCTTGAATTACAAGGCTAATGAGGCATACAGAATGATCCTAAATGAATTTAAGAAAGGATGTAAGACTTGCTTTATAGGAAGGTTATTGATTTGCAACAGGAATCTAACTATGTCACGTAGTAGTAACAGCATTAAATGTTTTGTATCAGGGCAAGAACGCAAGCAACTTGCTGACTTGTATTATTCACAAATATAGAAAATACATATACATCCAAATGCTGTATCTAAAGCTTGAGATACACTGTAAGTAGTTCCTAGCGATCTCAACAAGGAGATATCCTTGTACATCCACAAGCTCCTCTTACAATTCTGATGTAACTACACTGACTCTAAGTTCAAGGTCATCTCAAAGAGCCACATTACGTCTGACCAAAAAGTGTGTTCAAATTTTTAATCCACTGGTATTAGGATCAGGACACAGATAAAGAGCAAAGATGAGGATGCTTGTGTTCTTTGGCATACCAAATACAAACTGCCTATGGAAAGCATGTCAGTTGAGAGATTCCTGCAAACAGCAGCCACTGACAAGCCACAGATTTTTCGTGTATTGAAAAAAGTACATCTTGACTTACCAAGCATTACAGGAAACACCGAATTCTTTATCTAGCTAAGAGAAATGGAGCATCTTTACTTTTCCAGGATCAGAATCTGCACTTGTGGTGGGTAGTTACAACCCTTCCAGAGAAATGCACCACACAATCTGTTTCAAGATTTTTAAAGCATTAGAGGGTTCATGCCAGAGCTCCCTGAAGTTTCTGGTTTGAGTTGTACTGGCCTGAGGTAGAACAGAGCTCCTAAACTAAAAAACAGAAATCTACAACTCTGACTACCTAGAATTACAAGACAGGAAAGACACAGAGAAGTTGTTTTCTTAGTTAACTTCCTAGAGCAGCTTCCCCACAACTATTTAACTACATTACTTTATCCAACTAATGAAATAATTCTGTACCAGGAGGGATTTTCCTTCATGACCTTCCTTACACAGCTGAGGTTTAACAAGCACTCTTTTGGCATGAGGTGCTGTACAATGCTGTTTTTAATCCTCTTATGGCCAGCAACAGCTCTGCCTTAGAAATTCAAAGCTATCAAATGCGAAAGGAGAACACAATGAGTTAAAAAGTTTGCTGCAACCTCATAGATGTCTTCTTCAAGCTGTTCAAAGCTGAGCTCATTTTCTACCAGCAAAGGTTTTTGCAATTCATACAGTATCTTAATTTCAGAGTGCTCATTTATGCTCACTGGTACCATAGAATCTTGGGAATGATCACTGGGAGTGCTTTCGAATTTCTACCTTCTTTCAGCTTCAAGTACATCTTGGGAAATAAATTACTTGACCAATTGGATTAAAATAAGTAAAAAACACACTACAAAGTTCTGTACTAACAAAATTTGCGGTAAAATTTCTGTTAAAATTTCAATCCCTTTCTCAGCCAGAGCTGGCAAACTACTTAACATTTCCTTGCCCTTGAAACATAAACCTATTAACTGAAAGTTTCTCACTTCTGCTCCATTATTAAGAAGGCCTTTATAGGTTTGCTACTGAAATAATTACTATAGTGGAGTTACTTGTTCTCCTATTAACCACTAATCAATAGTTCAACATGAGAAATGAGTTAACCTCAGCCTTTCCTGCTCAGTTTTTTGAGCAGGCAAATACCCCTACTTTTTTATGTCCCAGTCAGCTTAGCCTTTTTGTCAAGAAAATAAAAAAGATTATTTTGATGACAGAACAATTTGTTGAGGTCTGGCTTCAAAATTCGAAAACTTCAGCCTCAGTTCTCTTCAGAACTGACCATTCCTTTCAAAGGGGACAGCAGAGATAGGCACAACCCCCAACCTCAGCCACAGAAATTCAGCATCCATTAGATCAGTGCAAGAATCCCCATATCTGGCAATTTAAGCACCTATCTCAACCGCGGACAAGGATATGTATCAATCCTGGCACTTTTGCTATGGGGACAATGACCTTCAGGAAAGGTGGGAGATTAAGTGGACAAGCAAGCAGTGCTAATGCCTTGAGCTGCCACATTTCAGCTGAGTCTGAAAATGGACGTGAAATGCATCAGCCTGTGGCAAGGAACTTGCACTGTTCCTTCTCCACTCTTATCTGCAAACAAGAGCATCTGGATGAATCCTGAAAAATCTAAGAAGAGGGACCCCAAATTAACCAAAAGCTCAAACCAGACTTGTGTTCCTGTGAAGTACAGAGTGCGGCTGGATTTTTAAATGTAGTATGGATTGTAAATTCCTGGGAGCTGGGACTCTGGTTCATCTCAATTATGTTTTATTCCCAGCGCTGCATGACAGTACTTAAGGAGATACAGATTCTTTAAAGCACTTTTTACATGAGATAAGTTCTTTTTATCTTGACTCACTTGAAACCAAAAAAAGCCGTAACCAACAAACAAACAAAAATCACTCACAAAGTTAGCCTAATACACCTGCAATTAGCTTAATGCATTTTACATTTTTACAACTAAGCTTCTTCCCCCTAATTCTGAGGCTACTTTTTGTTCTTTGGGGAAATTCCAGTGGAGACTTCCTTTTATTTTTTATTTTTGCAGATACTATTTTGTCTTAGAAAAAATTGCCTGGTTTTCTGTGAAAGCTTGGATCTCAACACCAAACTCTTAAAGGGACTTGCTTGTACCCCTGTAATTTATCTAGAAAGTTCTAAAATGAAACACAGGAAGAAAACTATAATTTTAAAACTTAGTGCCTTTCTTTGTATTTTTTTCCCTTTCTTACTATCATGGCCAAAGTTATTCATATTATGATGATATAACCAAAAATTCTGCCTTAAACTTGTGTCAGACCAAGTTCTGGCACTTCAAAACTTAAGTAAATTAAAAACCACTGTCTCAGAGTTTCCCTAACCATTTGTTAAAATTACATGTTTAATATTAAGATAAAAAGTCACAGACCTCAGAAAGTCAGATAAAAAGAAAAAAAGTTAAAAGCAGTAATATAGAGTAAGACACTTTAAATCACGAACTGAGACAAGAGGCTCAGAAGACATTAAAGCCTCTTTAAAAATGTAAATCTTTTTGAAATATTTTGGATTTGGACATTAAAGTCAGGGATATCACTGTTCTCCCAAAAGGCAAGAAGGATATTAAGTACCAAAATCAGAACTAGCAGTAAAAACTATGCATTGTTTTCACTGTTCATACTTAAAAAGCCAACTTCCATTTCTGTGAAGACTAAGGAAGAAATATGGATCAAAGCGCAACTGCCCAGAAATGATATGAAACTACACAAAGAGCCAACATCATACAGGAAGGATTTCTATCCCACCGAAAAGGGTCACTGCATGGCTACCAAATAGTCCAGCACAAAAGACTGTTTTTAACTTGTCCAGCCTTTGGGAGCAGGGGACTAATAAACAGGTGATGCATTCAGCAATTCGGTGAACAAAATCCTGCCCATTTTTAAAATCATGATTTCTCCCTCGGAAATAAATAGCAGGTGCAAGCCAACAACTGACTACACATATGAGGTTCAGAGAGAAGACAATTCGTGTGTACTAATGTGCAATCACAGTGTGGTCGCTCTTTCACTTCCCTGAGTAGTGCCTAGACCTCTACAGGGGGAATTTTGTCTGCTAATGCAATGTCAGTCTGACATTTCCTTGCAAAAGGAATAAGTATCATTATCCTGGAAACCATATCAAAATATACTGTCTGCAAGACACTTTGGGGTGTGATTCTGAAACAGATGGTATCAGTAAGAATCATTGTTCTCATCATAGTCATTGATTTGCAACAAAAAAGGAAAAGAAAAAAAAAAAAAAAAAGGAAGAAGAAACTCCGTAGCTGCAGAAGGGACAAAAACTGCCTGAAATATATGATGCAACAGTGGTTGCACTGAGCTATCCCGAAGCATCTGGACCAGCTCTAAGAGTATGAACTGCTCCCACTCGTGCCCAGTGTTGATACTCTACATATCAGCAGTTAATGGGGGGAAAAAAAATCTTATTTAATTTAACAAAGAAAAAAGGAAATTCAATCTGCATAATTTTCTGCCAGTGAGTCCCATTTTGGTTAGCAAGTACCTGGTTACTGATGGACATTGTGTCTCAGACAAGTACAAACCAGGCTAGTGTAGCCTAGCAACCTCATGCAAAAATTATTCTCGGAAAGGGGATTCTCATTGCAACATTGCCACAGATACACTATCAATTGCAAGCTGAGTCGTATTTGTCATTTCACGGAGGCTCGATCTCCCCTCTCCAGCCCGAGCTAAATCCCTGTGTTTGGGCAGGTACTGTCATACATACGCATCAAGAAATACTCTTCCATCAGAGAACTAAATACAAATAAAATAAAAATAAAAGTCTATGGGCAAACTTTACCATGCTAGGAATAGATAGTGGAATCAATGCTATTTGTATATGTTCGTTGCATTTGGATTCCCAGCTAAACAGAAGGCAAGGAAAACCCACACAACATCTTGTATACTGCTGACTGCAATGTATGTCCTTGTTGCCTGGATACCTCTACTGAATTACCGAGCAAGGGTGCAAGTCTTTTTTCTGGTAAGTATTAAATAAAAAAAATCCCAACCTCCTACTCTGTAACAGGCAGAAGATGCACATAGAGGCTTCCTGCAGTTGTGCCAGCTGAATGCCAGAAAGAGACAGATCAAGCCTTAAGGATTTTAAATCTTGTGGGTTGCCATGCCACGTTACGAACTAGATCTCATACAATTCGTCACCCAAGTTGCAGAAAAATAGTTCAAGAACTCAAAATAATGAATTCTGTCATTTCCAATAGAAGTGTGAAGGGAGAATTATGAATGAACCTTTTAAAAATACGTATGTGGAGGGAGATTGCCCTTCTACAAAATGAAAGCAGCAGGCTTCTATTTAAATGGCCCAATCCTGAAAGCGAGACCTTTCATTTTCAATTAACTTAAATTGACAATTGAGAAAGGTTTGAAAATGTTGTTGGAGCCCTTCAGTTTGATAGATTTCAGCTCTGACATTACACACAGCATTCTGACCTGATTTTCAGGGGGTGCTTTTTTAAAATTGAGAATTTGAAATGAAAAATATCTGATTCAACCAAAGCTGTTGCAAGACATTCAAATGCCTTAATCATCAGAAATACATTTTCCATGTTTTTTCATCATGATATGTTGCATAATGCATCATTCATTAAGACACATGAACCTAAGAGCCATGCCTTCCTGCAACATTATGTTATTTTGTGTCGCAGTGATACTTTCACTGAGAAATTAAATTTTACCACAGAACATATTACCATGTACAACAGGTAACTATCTACCACACAAATAAAAACTTTCTTTATATTCTAAAGCAGTCTACGTTACCAGCCTACATTACCAGAATTATTTAATATCACATACTCTGTACCAACATGACTCAACATAGGCAAACCAAACTAATTTTCAGGCTTTATATTCACTTTTAAAAACAAAAATGAAAGACTTCAGAACAGCTGACTTACTTCATTGAATAAAAAATTAGAAGAAAAAAATCAGAGAAAATTTCGAAGATCACAAGAGACGAACCCTGAAATCATTGAGGAGTAAGGCAGAGAGAGATCCCCACACTAAAAGTGTTCATTTATCAGTTAATATATATCAAGTACATTGCCCCTGCTACTTAACAGATACAAAAGCACGATCTGCTCATCTCAAAACTCCATTACAGCAGTGATACAGTCTTAAATCAGTTGTGATTATTATTTTTGTTGTAACGCTCAATTCCCAAATAAAAGTAATCAGACAAAAAGTCGTTTTTTTCCATCACTTGGGTTATCACGTTAGTAGTTTTGATCTCTACTTTTCTTTTCCCCAGAAAGTCTCTTTCAATTAGTGTCCTGCTAAGAAGAACCAATTATTTTCTAAAGTAATGTCTTGTTTCTAGTAGCCAGTGGAAATCGATGTGTGTGATGCAGATTTGCATGTAACACTGATGATGTGCTGGACACCATTTTTCCACCCTAGATGAAAAGAGCTTGAAGGGACAATATGATAAGTCTCTCGCAGTATTAAGTCCATACGCACAATATAAACTCTGCTGCAAAGTTTGAAGCAGAAGCTGCGTCAAACACATGGACGGAGCTCTGTTCTTGCACTACTGCAGCTGTTTGGAAAAGTCTGTGGAATCCAACAGGACTTGATTCAGAGACTTAAATTTGACCAAGCAACACTAGGCCATGTCTCGGGGAATAGGTGTAGCAGAGATGTGTTTATAGCAGAATCCTTTTGTTAGGAAGTTGGCCTAGACAGGATTTAATGAGCAAATTAGCAATGGCCATCCAATGAACTGGCTACTATTTTCCTAGTTGTACCTCCTGTGCTCCATCCTGGTGGGAGGCAGGACAGAGGGTAGTGGTAACTCCAAGCCACCTGAAGCTTTCCCCAATACACTGCCTAAGGGTACTTAAAATAGCTATCTTGGAAATACAAACTGGACCTCTGAAATGTTCTAGTTCCACACTACTGCTATGAAAGATAAAATTCTGAAATATATTCCCCTAGTCATATGAGAGAAGCTGCCAAGCAAGTTATGAATTGTACTAAGGGAACACAAACTTGTGTTTATTGGAAATAAGTCTAAAAGTGTAAGCTGCTAAAATTAAACAGTAACATCATGAACAAAAATAACAGCATCCTGATCTCGTCCTACACCTAATTTATTTATTTATTTATTTAAAATATACGTATGAAGTGAGACTTGGGCAGGCTGGTGCACTTCAATATGAAGAGAAGGTCAGGGAGACGAGTACTGGGCAAGGGAAATAGCGCTTTTAGAATTCTTTTTTCCTGTCAATGCTTCAAAGACTGAAAGATACTGAGAAGGGTGAACTGTGTTCCTACTGAGCATTTTATTCCTTTTTCCCTTATGACTATAAAAAGAGGAAAATAATGTAATTACCAAAATATTGTTCGTAACATTTGAAAATCACCTGCATGTATATAAATATAAGTCTCCTATCTAAGTTGTAAGAACTTTTGCTCTTAAAGAATATGGGGAATTACATAGCACTTTACAGTTTTCTTAAGCACTTAATCAACACAGGGACCTTGACAGCTGTGTAGCATAGTCGGTCTTGTCCACTCAGTTTTAATGCACTCAGCACAAGCTAACAAAGAAGTTACTACAAAGTACTCTACTGTCCTGGATAAAAATATCACAGTTAATAAATGCATGTGCAGCACTGTACAGGAAAAGGCCTACATAAAGGAAGGTCCAATTGTGTCATACTTTACTACGGAATAGTATTCATTGTTGCAAATGTGAAAACTGGCTTTGAATAGTGTTATCATTGCAACCTCCTGTCCATTTCCCTAAATGCTTGACTGTATCTCCTATTTCAGTGTACAGGAACAGATGTTCAACTCACAGGCAAGACTGACATCTGAAAGTTGGCTTTCATCAAAGGTACCCTGTAAACACTGCAGCTGCAACAACGCAAAAAAAAACCCACTGGAAACATTGCTGGGTCCACCTGCAAAACTCATCCTTTGCTTGCTTTCCCCCTTTCATGTTAGACCTTTTTTCTTTTATATTTCCCTAATATAAGTATTTCAGGATTCTCTATCAAGGCGTCCAGCACTGGCCAAGCGCTATTACTACAGGCGGCCCTAACAGTGACAAATCTGCACAGGTGATCCTGAGGGCGGAGAAATTAATAAGGGAGGCAAAAGTCAAAAGGCTTTAGAAAATCCTCCTAAACCCGGCGCAAAGTCGTGCCTCCGGCCTCTAAGGACTCAGAAATGCCATAGCACAGCCCCAGCCTGCACCGCGGCCAATCGCCGGCCCCGGGGAGGCCCGCGGGGGCGCAGTACCGCGCACCAGAGCGGTGCGCAGCGGGACCGGGCTGCGTTGGGCGGCCGCGTCCGGGACACGCACCCGTGACCCCGGAGCCCGCGGCTACGCCCAAAGTGGTGCGTTTCCCCTGGAGCGCCGCGGGCGCTGACAACAGGGGCACGTGACCAGGCTTACTGGGGAGGAAAAAACCGTACATTATATATATATTAAAAAATAAAACGTGTGTAACATGAAATTCCCCCCAGAGCGGCCGCTGAACGCTTTCGCACGAGCAGGGTCAACTTTCCCCACCTTGCACGCTTGCCCCCTCCGGCGCTGCGGGCTGCGCAGGGTGCGCGGGGCGGTGTCACTTGGCGGTCGCCGGCGCCTCCAGCCCCTGCGAACTTACCGGCGGGGCCGCCCCGTCCCTCTACCTCCGGCGGCGCGGTCGCGGCTCAGGGAGGCGGCATCTCCCGGGCCTCCAGCCTCCCCGCACCCCCCGGCTCCCCTCGGGCGTCCCGGCTCTGGGCTGCGTGACTTCTTTGGTGCGTCTGGCACCGTCTTTACCATATGCTGTAGCGGGAAGGAGGAGGAGAGAGCGTGTGTATGTCGAGAGCGGGGAGGGGGGGAATTAACTTTACTCAATGGCGACAGGGCAGCAGCCTCAGCCCAAGCATCAGATCGATTTACTAAACAAACTGAAACGTGGGTGGGGATGTTAAACAGTAACCAGCAGCCTCAATGAAAACTGAAAGCCGCTCCTGCCGACACCGACTGGCCTTGCACGCAGCTCGCGCCCCGCAGGCAGGCGGACAGGCGCTCCCGGCCCGGCCCGGCCCGCCTCAGCCCGGCACAGCTGGTCTCGGCTGGCGGAACCCACGGTGTCGCGGAGCAGCCTTGGCCCTCACCCCCGGCCCGGTACCCCGACTCCGCAGCAGTGACCCCGGCTGCCGGGGCGCGAACCGGCCGGTTCCTGGGCCTCCCACGCCAAGCTGCCCCTTCCACGCTGTTTTCCCTGGGGGAAACACCCCCAGGCCCGCCCTGCGCTGCCCCTTTGGGGGGCGAGACCAGCAGCCCCTCAGGGGCCCCAGCTAATCGTGATCCCCGTCAGTGGGGCTGCCCCCGCTGTCCGCAGCTCTCTGCGCTGTTCGGTAGCCACAGATTTACACCCAGACCTCAAGGATATCGCTCCCTTTGCTGCACTGAAGCTGTTAAGGGATGGGCTGGGGGCGGGGGAGACCCCCTATTTTAGTTAGGTGCCCTGTGGTATAGAGAAACACGACCAAATACGGGGATCGCTGCAAACTCTGGGCTTCCTGCGCGAAAAGACTCTTCGCCGGCCTCGTAGGGAAGTTCGTGACACAAGGAAGTATTCATAAAATAATAAGTGTCATTGTCCTCCGATACTGAACACTCACAGACTAGAAACAATAATTAACGCCTCGCCTATGGTATCACTAGCTCACACCCACGGAGGGATCAGGAAGAAAAAAAATAATTCAAGACACTGAAGGTGTTTTCTTGACACTCCAAATATCATCCGGGGGGGCCTTCTCGGGGGCTTGAGAGCAGGCTATTTGGAAGAAGTTCTCACGTAAGAATGACCAAAGTCCCCGTGAAAAGGGATTGCCTCGCGTGGGTGCTCGAACATGCCTGGCTCCATGGCAAGCCCGTGGCAGTGATTTAACGACACTCTCGAAGGAGAGCTCACGCAGGAAGCAAACTGAGAGAAAAAAAAGAATGAAAAATGCTCCCTTCCTCCAGCCTCTGAACGCGGCCAATGACTGATTGGCTTCCCCAGTGAGGAGATCAGCGAGTTGCCTCTACTTTCGTACCGGCGGTATCTCGCCATGCTGTAGCATCTCGTTAAGCTGGCCAATTCCTCATTGCCAGAGTTTGCCAGTGGAAACTCTGGATCCAGCTTCTAGGGGCTTTCGATTGTCCTTTGGAAGAAACAAAGGACGTTTTGCTTCACAATTTCCCCCCATTAAGAACCATTAATAACCTCTGGAAATAACTGCTCAAATAGCCACAGGGAAGGTGTAAATACAACCAAAGTCCTCCGGTGTTATTTCAAAGGTGGTTTTTAAAAGACCAATAAAAGTCCCCGAGGAATACTTCTTCCTGAGGAGTTCTTGCCCATCTCCTGCCGCAGATAAAATACTGCAGGCAAGGGCAACGCTGACAGTGAAATAAACGTTACTGCTGCTGGCTACAGCGCGCCTCGGAGCAATCCGTAGGCGCAAACAGACGGCGTAAAAAGTGACTGTCACACTGGGGCTGTTTTTTACCCCTCTTCTGAGCATTTCGGCTATATGCCGCGTGCTAATAACCAGTTTTCTTACATGACTACAAAGAACTGGTGGGAGTTTCTTTGCTGTCTTAATTAGAATAAAGTTAGCATGCTAAAGCCATGTGGTCATCTGCAGCCACTGTATTTCTACACTTGCATGTGGGCGCGGGCAGATTTGATGGAAGGGGGCCTCCCAACGTTTTGATTCCAGTCACCTCAGAGTTTACAAACATTATTATTTCTATGGGAAAGGTACTGCTTCGTGCCAAAAGCAAATAGCTTGCAGAATAGTAAATGGCATTTCTTTCATGTGCGGGGAATATTTGAGCGTATTTCTCATCACATAAGGCCACGTTTGATTTAACCTTAATGTAACTAGTGGTTTTCATTTCGACTTCGGCGTTTCCTTAAATGGCTTTTATGAAGTGGTTGCCTCTTTTAGTTATCAACAACGTTTTTGAGGAAGAGTGGGGGGCAGCATAGAGTCCCTTGACGGTCACCTCGCTGCCAGTACTACCTCCGAAGCAGCATTTTCACGTGTCACCTCCACAATGAAATAATGCGACAGCGTGAAGAGCCCCAGTAGCTGTGAATTGCCCCGGCGCCCGTGCCCGGGAGTCCTTCCTTCCCCGCCCCCTCCAGTCCTGCTCCCCCACTTCATCCGCTGAGGATGGAGCACCAAGGCACTGGGGCAGCGGCGGGGACCCTCTGCCCAGGATTCCTAAAAGCGCTGGCTGGGCCATCAGTGGCAGGAGACGCTCTTTTTGCTTAGCACATCACTCTCTAACTACATCCCGGGAGGCAGAGCTGGGAGACGGGACTGAGGTTAGGGGCAGAAACCTACGTTGCCTTTTGCAGCGGAGGTAACGAATATTCCAGGCATTGGCCTCAAGAGGGAAGTCCCAGACAGTACAGTTTCTGTGCAATTTGGAGAAGCCCCTTTAAGCACCTGGCTGCCTCTGGCTGTGGCCGCAGACCCTTGGTCCCCATGGACGCCCAGTCCCGTACGCTCCCGTAGGGCAACTGTCTGCCACTTCTGCCAGGGTCTGCCCTTCACCGACCTGCTCCAAGCAGCGTTTGTCCCTCCTCGCCCGACAGATTATTTGCGAAGAGAAGGGGAGCTGCCGGGGCTGACCCTGCAGGCGACGGGGCCGGGGCGGGCAGCCGCCCATCGCGGCAATCCGCCCGGACTCCGCTCGCTTCATTCCGGTATCATTAACCCGCGGGTGAAGCAACTGTTTGAGTGCCCTCCCTCCCTTTCTCCCTCTCCCTCCCCTGGGCTGCTTTTTCCCTGTTACTGATCCATCCCTTGTAAATCATTTATGGGGAACCAGGCACTTGTCTCCTCGCAGGAGCTTCTCTTGAAAAACTTTCCCATTTTCAGGCAAGCGCCTTTTCTTTGTTAACACGACTGATAAAGGACCCCGACGTGCCTTCAAAAAGCATCTAAACGGCCGCCGCGAACCATAGTCACTTAGGGTCACGGGCTGCTCCTGGCTTTAAAAGCGCAATACAGGAAACGATCAGGACCAAACCGGTTTAAAGAAACAGCTAGTTTCATGTGGTTACCTGAAACCACACATGAGAAACGCGGTCTAATTTTACAGGTTCTGGCATGGAGCGTTCGAGCTGTCTTCTGCAGAGCCCTTTCCCCCTCCCTCTGATCAGACAGCACCTGGCATTCTGGTACTGATGTCTCTGTGTTTCCTTGCTTCGAAAAACAGGGAAAGAAAGAAAGTGCGTTTTTCAAAAGAAAATCAGAAGCTATAAACCCCTTAAAACTCCGAATCCTGAGATTACACCGGCACTACTCGGCTAGGAACCGATTTCAAGAGCTGGAACATTAGAGACTCTGCTTTCTGTAGAGGTTCCCTGGCTAAACTATTAATTGCCCGGATTTCATGAAAGATTTGCAGACTTTACAATCATTTATGATCCGTGCAATAAAAACTCGCTGATATGGGCAGACTGGTTCAAGGTGTAATGCAAAGATGTATTAGGTGCCCTTGGCAACTATCTCTGGGTGCTGTTTGTATTCCCCGAACACGCCCTTTACTGCAATGAACATTTCTGCAAACCGCGGGTTGGGTTGTTCATTTCCAGAGTTCTGAAGGTTCACACAAAAGAGCTATAGATTTCAGGCAGGGGAATCAACTGCTTAGAAACTCACTCTAGTCCCCGAAAGAGTTCAAATGCAAGTGAGATAATTACCCTTGACGAAAAGTAAACTTCGAGGGAAATATATGCCTTTACCCCTCATAAATTAAAAGCCCGCGAGAGAGCAGATTTCAGTATTCAGAGCTGCAGGGCTCTCGTGACCCCCGTCAAGGCGGAGATTACATTATTGTCCGCCACAGCAGAAGGCGGAGAGGTACCCCTCGAATCGGAAGAAAGACGCCTCAGAGGGTACTGACGCTCCTCCAATGACACTCTATTTAGAAGCCTCACAAGCGAGCACCCCAGGCATTTTAGAGATTATCCCCCTAAAGATCTTTGAAGATTATGCTAATGACCGCAGATTACAACAGTTTACTGTGAGAGCGGAGAAACAAAACCAGCCTCGTGGCGGTCGCCTATGGTAATTTTCCGCCTCTTTTTTAAGATGATTTGCGGCACCCTCCTCGCGGCCGTTCCCCTCATTAGCGGCGGAGTGAGGGGGGAGGCGAGGGGGGGGGGCTCCCGCTGCCCCTCTGTGTCTGACGATGTGGAGGGGCTGTGTCTGTGTGGGGGTGGCGGGTGCGTCGGGACGGGCAAGGCGGCGGCGGCTGGGTGCTGGCGGCGTGCGAGACCCAGCCGTGCCACCTAGCGGCGCCGGACCGCCCTACCCACCGCCACCGCGCTGCTGCCCGCGGACCCCCGCTTCTGCCCGCCACATGTTGCTGCCCGCCGGCCCTCTGCCCCCTCCACCTCCGCCACCGCCGACGGTTGCAGCAGAACCGCAGCGTGCCCGCAGCTGTAGAGAGGCGGAGCTGCAGCCCTAGCCGGGAACGGCTGCCTATAAGTGAGAAACTGAGCAAAATCGTGCCGCCTGTCGAAGTATTCCACCCGAGGCCTCCCATGTATCGCAGGGGAAAAGGAAGTGATCGGCAGCCGAAAGGCTTCGCGCTGCCCGAGTACTTCTTCATACGCACATAGCCGTCCTGACCCTTTTACCCCACAAATGTGTATCATGTAGATAAACTGCTGAAGTACAAGAACCGTGTCTCCATCCTGTTTTTTGCACCTAACCTATGCCAGTGATCCTAATAACTTCTTCCCCGGAAAAAGTACATCTTCTCATCATGCAAATTATGGGTGAGGGACACGTCATCATCAAGGACATTGTCATTGACATAACGGTAGTGAGCATGTGGAGGTGCAAATCATGCTTTGCCGTGTTTGTTTTTCTGATTAAAAACCCTGCCAGGCTAAAGCTGGAATAAGGGCTCAGAAGCACAAATGCAGTTACTGATGTAATGAGAATGTAATGAAAAGGATTCCCCAGATAAAGACAGTAAGTGCATATTTTGAGACACTATTTTGGTCTTGTTTAATGCAGGTCATGTTCATGATATGCTTTGTGTAAATTGCTATTAATCTTATTTTTTCTTCCAAAATGCAGTCAAGATGCATGCATGAACAAAAGATGAAAAATACTTCATAGTTATTGGAAGAGCATCAACATATCCTATTTAAAAGCACTGGTCATAACAGATCAGCATTGTAAGGATTTGTTGCTTGGTCTGTGTTTGGGAAGTGTATAGTTCTGTCATTATTTGATGTCTTTAATGTGATTTAGAATATACCTCATGCTTATCTACAAAAATGATCAGAAGGTTTCTGTGCATAGCAATTTGAGTGGATAAAAATCTGCTAGTCTGCATGCTCTGTTCAGTATTGGTTATTCTGAAATGATCCTTATTCAAGTGGTGACATCTCCCTTTATGTTTGGGTACGTACTCGTGGCCTTAGACTGCATCCCAAGTCTTGGGAGATACCTTGGGAACTGTAGTGTAGGTAAAGAGAGGATGTTGCTGCTGGAAGACATTTGAATAATATGAGTACACAGCAAAACTGCAACAGGTTGTAACAGATTAACAGCTCATGCATCTGATACACAAAGTAGTGCCGCCTCATTGATTCAGTTAGGGAGGTTTGAATTCAAAATGTAGGCAGGGCAAAAGAAGATGATTTTTTACTGAGAAGTGGGTTTAATTCACACTGCGTGTACTGATAAACAGAGTGTATGCATTGATATTGACAGCGTAAACATGGTATATAAAAATCATCTTTTGCTGAGAGTTGGGAATAATCCAATCTCCATGACATCAATTGACGAAAACTTCCTCAATATTTTCAGCTGGGCTCTGTGGATTGCAAGCACCCTAGAAGTCTAATGAGCCATTTAACAAATTCCATTTTTCTGGCTTAATAATGATGGTTTAAAATAAGTGGTCTGTCTGGGCTATTTTTATGCTCACATAGAAGCAAAGAAGATGAGACAGTTCAATTCTGCTTAAGTCTTAAAGTTTAACGGCTATTTTTATAGCACCCCAGAATGCCTTGTGCTTGGCACTGAATTTAAAGAACTGCATAACAGCTTCGGAGCACATTTTGGGTGTTAAATTATTTAAAAGAATGTTTTTTAACTTATTCCAATTTTAGATCACTGCCTTTTTGATGGGGGTACAGACTCATGTCAATGTTTGTGGTTTTATTTACTTTTCTCAGTTACCTCTTAAATTCTTCTTAATCCATGTGTACCACAGCAATTCACAGATCCGCAGCTGGACAGTGCTGTTTTGGAAAATGCAAACCAACTCCTCCTGGCTGGTTTCAGTGGAACTGGGTGCATTTTAATTGCTCCAACACAGTCAGCTCGTGGCCCAGATGTCTAGTGCAGAAGGCCTGAATGTTGGCCACAGCAGATGAGGCCAAAGGGCCTAAGGCAGGTGAGTGCTGAAGAGCCATGCCAGTTCCACCTTTGCTCCAAGGACTTCTTCCTAGGTTGTCCACCTTCTAATTGAAAGCTGCCACCAACCATATCGCAATGATCCAGCTTAAATTTAATTGTGTTGACTTGTTTGCTTTTTAATCAGATGATTCTAATAGTACTAGGTAGGTATGCAGTTACAGTAGGAGATCTAAGAGGGGATATTACCTTCAAAATACAGGTCAAAAGAGGACTGGAAGGTTGTCGCGGAAGGTCAGTAGTTGTTTTCTGGGTTAATGTCCTGGGTTCTGAGTTACTGGCTGGGCTTAAACTACAACAGTTAATTACAGTGTGGAGTTCCTGAAGGTATAACTTTAATTATAAAGTCATCACAGAATCATAAAACGGTTTAGGTTGAAAGGGACTTTCTAGCCATGATCATCTAGTTCCAACCCTGTGCCATGGGCAGGAACACCTTCCACTAGACCAAGATGTTCAAAACACCATCCAACCTGGCCCTGCCCCTTTATGAGGCATCCACAGCTTCTCTAGGCACCCTGTTCCGGTGCCTCACCACCCTCACTAGGGTAAAGAATTTCTCTAAATCATCTGTGAGAGGGTGAACTGCTGTCTATCTATCTTCAAGTTCTGAAGTGACCAGATTCAGGAGTAGACTGTTTTACATGTATGTCAGCCTTCTATGTACTCGTATAATTACCAAAGTTAGTAAGAATGCAGCTACAGCTGTGATTCTTGTATATTACTCATACTCTGTACACAGCACAGCAACATTCAGATCAAACCCTACTATGTTTATAAGTAAATTTTTATTTCTATAGTAATAAAAAAAATGTAATTTTATTAAGTTTTTTTTAGTACTGCTATTTAACATAACTGTAGATCTAGAACTTCACATTTCCATTTTCAGAAAGAACTGTGAGATACAATGCAGTCTCCTTTACATCCGACCTAAAACCTAATTACAGCATGGGTATTCTTGTATACTGGATGATGAACCTAAAGTTGTGATTTATTTCAATATTTTTTGTGAAACTAAAAGCTTAATAAAGAAAGTGGAAAAGGAAGCATCACTTACCATTGCTAAGAGACAATATATTTACCTGCAAAATAATTTGTAAACTTCAGTCACTAAACCCAGGAAATAGGTTGAGGTCACCGTAAAAAACCCCACACCCCATAAATCACATCACACTACATAAATCAATAATTCCTAACTTTTGGTGTATTCTCTTATACTGATTCATACAATCAAGCATCTTCTCTCAAGGAAGGGGAGAGATAGATGCACATTTTTGCCAGCTTGATAGGATGTTTTAGTGAAGTGCTCAGATTGTTTTTTCCTAGAAAGTTTCTATGTGCAGGTTGATAACATGCTAACGTGAGTGAATTTGCAGGTTTCCACCTTTCCCTGAGAGAAGGAAACAAAAAGACCATTTAAATCGGGATGATGTATTGCTTAGAAGAAATTGGATGCATCCAACTTATTACAAAATAACTGGCTTAAGAGTTATTGGTTTGCCTCTGTAATAAAAGAGACATAAACCAAAAACGGCGTGCTGGGAACATGAAAATGGATACACTGAAAGGAAATTCGCTCCCTAGTGTGGAATACAGTGGATTCTCCGAAAATTGTGCCATTGGGGAACAGCTCCTGTTTTGTTGCTTATGCTACCATCATCATGGAACAGCTGATTTGAGGGATGATCTCTGTATGTTTACACATTTGTATAGATGCACTACTTCCTCTACTTTATCAACAGACTTACTGTGTGATAATTTGCCAAGTTTTTAGACTTTTTCTGTTCCAGCTCCTGGTTCATGTATCCGGTATAATGGGATGTTCCTTGCATTGGGACAAATAGAAGTTCTGGGGAGAAGGCCATATTCACACAATAAACAAAAGAGGCCCCAGACTCACTAAAGATGAAGCTGCATGCTCCACACAGGTCTTACAGATGTGTGTAAGTAGACCCAAGATATATTTTTCAGGTGCTTGATAGAAACCATGTACACAAAAACTTACTTTTCCAGGACCTGTGTTGCATCTGAACTATTGGTGTACGCCAGATCCATATCTTGTTACTGCATTTGAGCCCTCAGGGCAGGAGATTTTTACTATGAAGTAAATTTCAGACTTGCTTCTCTTCTGGAGCATCGCTTCCTGATACCCTTCAGCATACTATGCTGTATGAAACAGGGAAGGGTATTCAGAAACATGAATCTCAAATGAGCCCTGTGACTGCAGAAAATTTCAGATGAAGCTTCTTGAGAATTCTTGCTTTCAAAAAGTCTCTTAAACTGACTTACGAATGAAGAAAAGTGACCAAACCATTTCCAGGCTGGAAAAATAAGCAATAGAACAGCTATATACATGTTTCAGAGTTAATGTCATAGTTCAAACAGATAAATTTACACCAATTCAGTTATATTTCATGTTATTTTTGGAAACTCAGATACATGTAAAATGCTTAGCTTATAAATACATTTAGGCAGCCCTCTTGTGGACCTCAATTACAAGAGTTGTGCTATTCACAGAGGCAGAGCATTTCCGTATGCACATAGCTATTGGAAGAGTAGTCTCTTTTAGCAGACAGATCCTCTTTCCCTGTTTTCATTCAAGAGCCCTAATTGTAGTTACAGTGCTTCATGAAAGGAAATTTAGAGAAGAAATTATGTATTTTCATAATTTAGTTCTTTTGCATGCATCCTGATTTTGGCCTGGATAAAATTATGGGGTTTTTTTCTTCCTTAAGAAATGTTAGGCAGCAAATAGGAAGAAAAATAACTGTTACAGCTGAACACAGGACAAACTGATCCAGTGCTGCTTTTTGAATTTAGCATGAGAATAATGCTGATAACACACCGATGGTGTTGGTAAGTAGCACTTACACTAATCAAGGACTTTTCAGACTCTCACACTCTGCCAATGAGGAGGGACACAAGAAGCCAGGAGAAGGCAGACAGGATACTTGACCTGAACTAGACAAAGGGGTATTCATACCGGAGCATATCATGCCCAGTATATAAGGTGGGGGGAGCTGGTCAGGAGCCACTGGTTGCTGCTTGGGGTTGCTGCTTGCTGCTTGCTGTCAGTCAGCAAGTGGTAGGCAATTGTATTGTGCATCACTTGTCTTTCTTGGGTTTTATTCTTCCCTGTCTTTTATTATTATTATTATTATTATTATTATTTCCTTTTTATTTTTCATTATATATTATTTATTACTATTAATTTACTATTTTAATTGTTAAATTGTTTCTGAACAATTAAAACTCAGCCAGGTTGAGTTTCTTATCTCAAGCCGTGGGTTTTACTTTTTTTGGATTCTTCTCCCACTCCCACCAGGGGGGATAGGGAGGAGTGAGTGAGTGTCTGTTAGGTACTTAGTCACTGGCTGGAGTTAAACCTTGACAGCATGTAATAATTTCAACAATTTGAAGTCCAACTCTCTGCAGTAATTTCTGTGCTTATATTTTGTGAAAGTGTATAAAATGTAAACTATTTTATTTCTCTGTAAATGTCAGGAGAGTATAAATCAATAATAGAGTGGTAACTGCAATTAACTCATGTCACCCCTGTACCTTCACATTAGCATCACTGAGAATGGTCTTACCCTTTCAGTGACCTCAGTAAAAGCAATAACATCCTTTTCTGCTAAAGTTAATTTTTTTAAGTGAACTTAATGCTCCTGAAGAGTGATAGATTGACAATCCTGTAAAGTGAAGTTCCTTATTTGGTCATTGACTATGGGTAGCATGTAATTCCACAAATTATCTAATGATCCAACCCTGTCCCAGAAGGATAAAAATGGAGTCTAGTACTTCTTCTTTTACCCATTTCATTGAGGCATCACAAGTCAGATGTCAGTTGCCAGGGTAGTTTCTGGTGTAGTTGCTGTCAATTAGCCAACTGAGTTGGAATTCCAATCTATTTTCAACAAGCAACCACACATTAGTGTAATCAGTATTGACAGAAAGTAGATGGCCACCACAGACCCGCAAGTGTGGGCCCTGTATCTTGTTACCAATCCCCTAAGCTGTTTTATTTGCAAAATGGCATCAAATAGCAGTTCAAAAGGCATCAGGAAATCCTTGAAACTACTAAGGAAGTTAAATGCAATGGAATAACCTGTTAAGCTGATAATAAAATTTTGAAAGCTTTTATGCTTACTGGAGAATATTGAGAAAATTCATCAAACAGGCAAGTGGAAGATAATTGAATTACTCTCACAAGTATATTTTCATGTATGAATTTTATACTGTAGTATAGTACTAATCAAGTCTGTGTGTATTTACCAGGAGTCTGAAAGGTAATGTCACTCTGGGCCTTGCTGCTGCAAATTCTTTTAGTCAGTTGTCCTCTCTGCTATGGGTCTCAAGCAGACAGAGGAAGGTCTGTGTGCCTCTCCTGTCTACAAGGAAAATATGCAAATACTTCCCTATCTCAGGGTAGTATAGACTACAGACAAATACAGAGAGGTTATGAATTGTTCTGATATAATGACAATAAGGGAGTCAGATATGAAGCTGAGGTAAGACCATGCCAGGATTCGCTCTGTAATGGTTGAAGGGTCTTTCTTTCCTTAAATGCATTTGCACGGAAACATTTGAAGAACAATTAAAACGGCACCTGTTTCTGGTTGATCTCTTTATAGGTGTACTTCTGTGTTTCTGAGTGAACGTGGAGCTATTCTCATCAAAGTGCAGAGGAGGAGAACCAGAGCTGCATCTATGGTAGTGATCTGGTGTGTTAGTGGGGTTGTTGTTTGGTTAAGAATTTGACCTCTCTGTACTTAGGTTCACTTGTACACACTCTAGTGTACTGAGGACAAATTCAAAGTAGTTTTCTTCTCTCTGTCTTGCTAGGACACCATCCCCTATGCCCCAGGAGTTCGCGTTTGACATGTATAGCGAATTTTGGCAGCAGCAGCAAAGCACTTTGGGGTGTTGGTACAGAGATCTTCACTGCATTGCTTTTTAAGTTTAGATGTATAGACACGTGTAGGACTGGCAACTGGCATGATCCTGACTGCCAGTACTCATGCAATGTGGCCATGTGGTCCTAGAACCATAGCAGACTGCACAAAACAAACTGCCCTTTTGTCCTCCATTAGTCAGTGATGTAGTCGCAGCCAGCAGAGGGCTTGTCCTCTGCTTTCTGCCCCAAAGACTTTTGCTGTGAACATTGTCTTCTACTGCTGTGGTTTAACCCCAGCCAGCAACTAAGCACCACACAGTTGCCCCCTTGCATCAGGATGGGTGAGAGAATTGGAAGAGTAAAAGTGAGAAAACTTATGGGTTGAGAGAAAGACAGTTTAGTAAGTAAAGTAAAAGCCATATGTGCAAACAAAGCAAAACAAGGAATGAATTCAAGATTTCCCATCAGCAGGCATGAGTTCAGCCATCTCCAGAAAAGCAGGGCTTCATCACATGTAATGTTAATTTGAGAAGACAAACATGATGACTCCAGATGTCCCCCCTTACTTCTTCTTCCACCAGCTTTATATGCTGACCATGACATCACAAGGTATGGACTATCCCTTTGGTCAGCTGGGGTCACCTGTCACAACTGTGTCCCTTCCCAACTCCTTGTGCATCCCCAGTGCACTGGTGGGGAAGTGTGAGGAGCAGAAAAGGCCATGGCTCTCTGTAAGCGGTGCTCAGCCATAACTAAAATATCCCTCTGTTACCAACACTGTATTCAGCACAAGTCCAAAACATAGCCCCATACCAACTACTATGAAGAAAATTAACTCTGTCCCAGCCAAAACCAACATATCTACTTTTATGTGGAAAGTAAGGATTTTGTCTCCCATTTCAGCCTTCTCTGAAAAAAGGTACAACCAATGCAGGAACAAGTTTAGGGCCTTGGACTATAGTAAGGGATCTGAATATGACATGAGTCAAAAGTCCTTTTTTTCTATGGCTTTATGGGAATCAAACCCAAGAGGTTAGGCTGGAAACGATCTATGGTGATATCTAAGTTTTCTACACCATCCCTTATCTAGACACTGAAGCAACAAGAGCTAGAGGATATGTTGAACACACTGCACATAGCCAGAAGTGCTTTCCACCATTCTCAAGCCCTGATGTTTTCTTTACAGTGAACTGTTCTTTGCAGCTCTCTAAAGAACCGAATCTGCTCTTTTGAAATGTTACAGGAGTAAATGCTTTGAGGATAGGGTGTGATTTTTTAATATGTTGCAGGGACTTAGTCATATCTTTCACAAAATATATTGGAGGATGTATTTTCAACCCTTGAGATAGCTTTTAAACATTTCACTTTGGCTTCTCTGTAATAAATCCAGTTACCTAGGTTGCAGAATGCTGTTGTGCCAGGTTACGTTGATGTTTTTCCTGTGGAATGCCTGTCTGAGCTTCGTTCAGGATATTTGCATATGTGGCATCTCTTCTTAGATTTAAATCCAGCCACTGCTCAGTATGCCATCTCATTAATTGTACAGTGGAAAAAAGAGAAGGAGAACACTGTGACCTGTGTACATGTAGTACTTAGTGAGAACCTAGGGAATTATTTAATGAATTAAATCACCTCAGATGTTTCTTTTACATTTTCAATGGGCCACCACATCCCATATGCCTGTAGAAATTGCTATTGGGCTCAGGTGGTCCCTCATTAGCTATAATCTAATTTAATTTCTTCTATCTTTATGTTAGAAGTACTTTCAAATAAAGCTTGATGGCATAATTCTCGGTTGCCATAATTAACAAATGAGGCAGAGGTAGGACAAGAACCCACATTTATGAGTGCAGAAGAGATCCGTATCAGTGGTAGACATTGCAGTGTTTACCCAGTATCAGCAAGCTAGTGAACTCAGCTGTCATTGGCAGTACCCCCTGCAGGGACAAAAGTGTTAATTAAAACTCATTATGCACAAAAGGGCCATTCCTAATGAACATGTACTGATGGTTAGCTGTGTCTCTTGGATGTTCAGATACATTAAAAGTAGCATGAGAGATTTCTTTTCCCAGAAAGGGTTGTGAATATTCCTGAAGGATTTTGGTCTGCACCATTACTTTCTATGTGGAAGCACAGACAGTGACAGGCAGAGCATGCCGAAGTATAACGTGTCTATCAAAAATATCATACTTTTGCAAAAACTGTTCAGCCTGAGTTTGTGAGTAATGTTGTCAGGAAGTACTCTGGAAACATGAGAATAGCTTCTCCGGTCTTTCCGTCTGATCATGGGGTTCAGAAGAGATGGCTGCTGAAGGTCTCTTCCAATCTCATGTACTCTATGACTTTATGATCATTTCTGCATTTCTGTGAAGGATGGCTAATACGATAAATCTGTATGAGCCACAAATTAGTTAATTTCATAAGAAATTTAATAATGATGAAGTCGAAGGTAAAATCCTTTTGCCTTCAATGGAAACAAATTTGCTTTTGTGGTGGTAGAACTTTTTTTTTTTTTTTTTTTTAATACTGAATGCATTATAGAATGTACAGGTAAACATGACCATACAATTGCAACAGTTGTTTACCATGACTCCACCCTGACACATACTGACAACCATAAACATGCTTCAACTTACAGATCTTCTGCAAATACTTGCTCTGGTTCAGCACCAGGTCATATTGCAGACAAAGAATCCTATTACATTTGTCTTGCTATGGGTTTGAATCTGTCTTCAGAGCAAGACCAGACCTGAGAGCTGACGCACGTTCTGGGACCCCACATGCCAGGGTGTGACTGCTGTGTTTGCATGGTGGAGATCTGCCAGGCTGCTCGACATAACCCTCTTTCAGAGCAGACTGTATGGAGTCCTGGGTTCCAGAGAGCCTGTGAGTTATGAGAAGGCAGGAAATTTATCTGGCTTTGAATAGTAATTTTGGGTATCAGCATATCAGCTGGTTTTACTTATGGTTTTAGGAACTTGACTGCCACCAAAGTTCAGTGTATTTTTCTGAGCTCCTAAGAGACACTTTGAAAATCCTAGCTGCGTGCCCCGGCTATCTATGCTGCACACAAATGAGCGTGCTACGAAAGTCTAAACACAAGGATACTTTTAACAGGAGCAAGTGAAACTGAGAAATTACCCTGTTTACTACGGTTCCCAGTGTTACATCCAGAATTTCAGGCTTCAGCTTTGCAGAAATAGCGTGCACCCTGAAAACATTTTCACTGTTAAAGGAGTTTACGAAGTCATTTGCACATGGTTTTGATCACTTGCATTTCTCAAAGTAAACACTAGATGGCCATGTGGCCTTTTTCTTCTTCCCGTATTAAAACTTAATTACGAAAAAGCCCCTATGGTGTTCTTGATGACTATAAATAATATCACATTAAGAAATTTCTCTAGAAAATTTAGCCCGTGTTAGACTGATTGCATCAGGGTCAGAACTATACAATTGTATACAGTACCTGATAACTACGTACTGTTTTCTATAAGATTCAGTGAAAAACCAACAAAATCTTTTTATGAAGAAAAGTTATGTTTTCAAGATATATGTTTGTAACTTGCCATATTTTAACACAGCTTATTTTCATGATGGAAAATTCCTTGGCATGGGTGAATGTTCACGTATCTGTATATTGCTAACCGCTAAATTAAGACCTATAGTTATCAGTCTGTAAGAATATATGACAATTTATATTCCAAAAGCATAGGCATCTTTGAGAAGAAAAGTTATAGTAAACAAAAGAGTTCAGCATCCTTACACATTAGGATGAAGTGATGAAGTTCGCTTTATCCTTTCTGTAATACCTACCTGTTTTTCTGCAACTGTAACTTCTTGAGATTTATTTATAAAACTTGAATCATTAAGAAGGATTTGATGGAAATTGTTATCCTCCTCATATTTCTGTATAAGTATTAAAGTATTATTTCACTGAAAAGACAATATTGTTCCAAAATTCATAGTAACAAAGTAGAACACTGAGTTCTTCTAACTTTTTAACAGGGCCTTTGACTTCCACAGGTTGAATACCATTCTCACAGATTCTTTTCTCATCCCATACTTTCATTATCTCTGATAGAAATTTTCCATCACCTGTTTTTGGTTCATTTTAGTGTAAGAGGGAAACTTTATGAAAATGGTAGATCTGCTGCCCACAGAACTCCTGGCTTTTAAATGCAGAAATGATAAAAAAAGTCATATATAAATTGGAAATACCTGATAAGTCATAAAGTAAGTTATACAGGAACTATGTATTGTCAATTTCTTTCTTTCTTACATAGGCATTCAAAAAACCAACAACAGACTACGTATTAACAGAAAACTACTGTAGACTCTGGGAAGGCCTGATGAATTTCTTTGATGTTTACTTCATCACTGCACATTCCATAGTTGTTTAATAATGTGAATTATTAAGTTCTATGAAATTCTCTTCAAAAAGTTATCCCTGCTTATGCAGAAGATGTGTATACCATCCATGACTTCTTTGCCTGCAAATTAGATAGGCCTTTATTGCCAAAGTAAGGTCAATCCTGGCATTACTTTCTGGGATGAAAGATTTCTTAGGATACTACTGGATACCTACACTAAATGCCATTAAGATGTAAGATCTTTATGTTCTGCCCAAAGGTTTGAGACACATATTTAAAGCAGTTTTTTTCATTTTAGGCAGATGGCTTGTTCTTTGTTTATGTTAGCTTCGTGTGGCAGATCTTTATTGACCATAAATTTCTGGCACTCTTGTAGTGCAGCTGCTTCACGTTTAATATTTGGATGGCAGAATGCTCAATTGTATTGGAAGCCAAGGAATTAGATTTGAGTTTAGTGTTCTGCTTATTACTCTCAAAGAGCAATTTATTTCAGGGGGATCAACTATGTATGAAGGCTGTTAAATCAAACAGATGAGCAGTTCTCTGCTGTAGATAGGAGAAATCCTTGTTTTAAAATCTTAAGGGCATGTACAGTGTCACCCCAGGTAGATGCCATTACCTTCTAATAGGTAGGTCTGGGCTCTAGGGTTTTGCTTGTTCTCAAAATGCATTTGGCAGCTGTAAGCTACTTTCAGTCAGATTCCAATGCACTTCAGCAGGCAAACCTAACCTGCTCCTTGTTCAGTGCTGACCCTGCTTACAGCAGGAGGCTGGCCTAGATGGCTTCATGAAGTCCCTTCCAACCTGAATTATTCCCTGATTACAGAATTTAATTTGTGTTCCTGAGAAACATTTTGAGGCTTCTTATTAATTCCTACCAGTTCCTACTTTTTAAAGCTGTTTATGATTTTCTGCCTTTCTTGAGAGAAAGCATAAGTTATAGTGGTTTCAATTTCCAAACTATGAAGTTGGTATCTAAGCTTACACTTAACCTGTGGAATAAATCAGGTTTGGAGCATGGAGTTGAGCAGTGAATCACAGCTGCCCTGGATATTTAATTTTTAGTAAACTCATTGGCACAGCTTAGCCCCTCCCAGCTAGGGCTTTGCTTTCCAGCTAACAGGCAAATGCCTGGATATTCTTGCACAGATGGCCATTCCCAAAAGGTAGAGGGGATGTAGCCATCCTGTTCCTGGAGGGGAAGAGTATTTTCCATAGAAATGTGAACTGGACAGTGTGAGTTCTCTCCCCCAGTCTAATTTACTATTAGGACAGATAAATTTTCATGTTTTGAGGATCATAGTGAAATGTCTGCTGACCTCAGAGCAAGCACCAGACTTGACTGCAAGTGCAAAGTCAGTTGCAGACATAAATTTGTAGGAGACTGTAAGTTCAGTGCCACTGATTGAGAAGTAGTGAGTCTTGTGGGAACTGTTCATTTAGAAATTTGATTTAAGTATGCATATTTTTTACTGCTGGGTACTTTGTTCAATAATATAAGAGCTGTGTGGAAGTTAAGGATGTTCAATAACGCAGAAGTAAGCTTGTCTGACAGATATTTCTCCCTGGAAAGATTGCTGATTGAACATAATACATGTAACTCTTTCTTAAATTTCTTACAGTAGATGACTTCATGTCATGAACCTGGGACACATCAATAAAGGTTGAGTATGCTGGAACCTTACAAGAGCTATTGTTATTAAATCTGATATCTGCTTGCTCTATTAGGACAGGTGTTTCCAAGGCTGCTTTATGTTGCTTGAAGAGGAAGCCCTCTAACAAGCATTATACATTCAAATCCATTGTCTGCTATATGATAGAACTCACTGCTTACTTGCTTGCTTACAAGATCACAACTTTCCAACTTTAGATAAATCGGGTAGCTCGCCAGACAGATGAGAATCTGTAAAAAAATTTGGAAGATTCTTTGTTTCGGTTCAAAGTTCTTAAGAACCTTTGGAAAGGCACCAGCATGTCCAGCAGCATTCTGTAGGGTAATGTCAGGAAGCCCTTGTTTTATTTCATATACCAGAAAGGTTACTGAAGATATAAAGGCTGTCTGACAGTTTGACATGTTTTAAAAAGTTACTTATAGAATCACAGAATCGTAGAATAGTGAGGGTTGGAAAGGACCTTAAGATCATCTAGTTCCAACCACCCTGCCGTGGGCAGGGCCACCTCCCACTAATCCATGCTACTCAAGGCTCTGTCCAACCCGGCCTTGAACACCGCGCCAGCAGTGGAGCATTCACAACTTC